>VMDO01005372.1:0-112613 GCA_007922755.1 Pedetes capensis | reverse complement strand
CAAACTGCGTCTTACATATTTCGGACATGTAGTCAGGAGAGAACAATCCCTGGAGAAGGACATCATGTTTGGAAGAGTGGCAGGTCAACGGAAAAGAGGAAAACCCTCCACCAGATGGATTAACACAGTGTCTGCAACAATGGGCTTAAACATAAATAAGATGGTTTGCCTGGCACAGAATTGGCAAGTGTTTTGATCTACTGTACATAGGGTCGCTATGAGTCGGACTCGACTCGACGGCACCTAACAACAACAACAATTGGCCTAAACAGGATACATCATCTATTTTGCATTGCTCCGAATCTTCAAAACTTCCAGTGAGTTTACACTGAAGGTCAAATGTGGAATCAGAATTTTTAGCTGGAATGGTCCTGGTATGCCACCCTTGAAGTTGCATAAGGGAAAACACTAAGGTAGCAGAGGGTGCGTTACAGCAGTGGTTGTGACGTCTGTGTGTGTGGTTGGCATTATATTAGAATGCCTCAGACCTTGTGACGTGTAGGCGCCCTTTTGGTTGTGCTCAGGGTGATGCCCTCAATGTTTTGCATTGGGATTTAGGATTCAGTTTCCCTTTCTGTCTCTGTAGGTGGAGAACTGAGAACTAGACAGTCAAAGCTTGACTGGACAATTCTCCTCCTGTTCTGGCTTCTTTGAAAAGCTAAAGGAAGAATTTTGATGCAAACATAACTTTTCCCTTAACTTCTAAAAGCAAATTATTACTGTGCCAAAAGAGGTTTAGTGGGATTATCCTCTATTTCTCGGCATGGCAGAGTTCCAGGCAAACGTGTGAAGGAGTGAGCTCGAGGACCATATGGGATCTACAAAGACCTGCACAACCGCTGTCACCTTGAAACACTTAAGTGGGATTCTTAAAGCTGTTAAGTGTGTTCTTAGTTTTTAAACATCTCTTTAAAGGCTGCATAAGGTATGGTTTGATATCTCTACAAGAGTGAGGGAAGACATCTGTTAGTGAAATCCTTTTAGTACGAGTATAAATAATTTGACAATTCTTAGAAAAATTAATCTTGTGAAAAACTAATTGGGGTTCTGCTCATTTTCAGCAGTGCGTGGTTTCTGATTCACTGCCCTTCAGCTGTTTTTCTTTTGAGTTTGCCTTTGTAATTGTGACCTGCCCTCCCATTCTCCTGTCTTCATGATGAACCTCTCAGAATATCTAAAAATTTCGAAGGTAGTACACATGCAAAAAATTCTGCAGAATGCTCGTTTTCCTCTTCCTAAACAAAATTTCTATTTTAGGTTCTTCTGCAGCTTGGGCTGTGGCTGCCAATGCCAGATGGCACCGTTTCTGAGAGAAGAGCTAGCTTTTGCTTAGAAGTAATACCCACAAACAATGCCAAATTAGCATAAGCAAATGTCAGTGAGTGAATACAAAGCCAACACTCTTTCTGTCTTTTCTTTCCTTCCTAGGCCATGGGTGTTGAGAGTGACCAGGAAATTGTGCAGATGATTGGAACAGAGGAGCACGTGATGGCTGCATTTGGGCCCAGTTTGGAGGAGTGCCAGAAAGCTCAGATTTTCACACAGATGCAGGTGTGTCCTTTCATGACGTCCTTGCCTATAAATTGGAATCAGAGCGTTAATGTTGCTTATCGATAAGGCATCAGGTGCAGTGGCTTTTGGGGCGGTAGATTTGGGAAGGGTGTCAGGGAGATGGGAAGTAAAGTTCCTTTGACTCATTTTTTTAGATCAGAAGGAGTTTCCCTGGACAAATTACCCATCTGTGGTGTCTAATTTAGAAGAGGGATGTATGGCCAACAGGCTTTTGTTCTGATATAATGGCAAGTACTATTTTTTCCCTTTTTTACTTGAGGGATAACATGTTTTTGCATTATAACTATTCTAATATAGGATCCCCTCTCCCCCCCAATGCATTTTCTCAATATCCCTTTTATGTTTTTGGTTTCTTGGTTTTTTCTGTTGTTGCCAGGGACCAAACCCAGGGCCTTATGCATGCTAAGCATCCATTCTACCGCTGTGCTATATCCCTAGCCCATAATGTCCCTTTCATTCCCTACTTCCAGTTGCTTTAGGCATCCAGTTGTATGTGGTCGCTATCCTGTTTCCTGAATCTCCGGTGACTTCAGATATCTAGAAAGGCCCAGGAATAGTCCTTTTTACCACCTTGTAGTCTTTGCTGATCTCCTCAGATACTCCTGGTTGGAACCTGGGAATTTTAGGATAAGACTCAAAGGTGATGATAGGGAGCTATGTATATGTTAAACATAATAAAAATAATTGTACTTCTCTTGTGTAAGAGCCCTAACAATAACACTTAGGATTTTTAGTCCCATATTTTTTAAATGCTCTGCTAAGTATACAATAGTGGTAGCATTCCTCATAGCCACCCTGGGAGGTACGTTCCCTTCTACAGAACCACAATAGACAGCTCTTATTTATCCATATGTACATTGTCTATTCTGTAGATATAAATTCCAGGCTGCTTTTTCTTGCCAGCCAGGATGCTTAGAGAGATAGCATTCTCACCTGTATCTGTAAGAATGTGTTCTGAAATCAGGTCAGTCTTGGTATTTTTATAGACTAAGCCGAATATTTATGAATGTTAATTATCATATGTAAGTATATATAAGTCCAAAGCACAAATGAGTAGAGATTATTCTCATCACTGCCTTTGTCTTTTTCTACAGTTAATAGCTTACTTAATAATTGGGCAAGCAACTTCAGGAAAAGTTGTTTGGGTTAGGTGGTTTTATTTTTGGCCTTTCCTGGATGTGAAATGTTTGAGAGGGAGCTGGGCGCAGTGGCACACGCCTGTAATCCCGGCGGTTTGGGAGGTGGAGGTAGGAGGATTGCAAGTTGGAGACTGGAGCAGTCTGCGTAACTTAGTGAGACCCTGTCTCAAAAAAGTAAAAAAAAAAAAAAAAAAGGGCTGGGAGTGCAGTTCAGTGGTCCAGCACTTGCAAAGCATGCAAGTGAGAGGCCCTGGGTTCAACCCCCAGTACCACAGGAAAAAAAAAAAAAAGAAAAAGAAAATTGGTAGGCATGAATCTTTGTTACAAACTGATATAATATTGTCCAAAGGATCTAAGAACAGGAAGAGAAAGCATTAGGAATTATCCAGGAAGCATAAAATAGAAGACCTACTCTGTGAACAAGAATAAGTGGTTCAGTTTGGGGAGGTTCACTATTCTTGAAAGCTCTGTAGTACCCTGCAAGAGTTATTTACCTTAATGGTACCCCAGTGTCTTTAATGGGATTCATTATGCATTTTGTTGAAAACATTATCATTTTTGGTCACATAATTCTTATTGTAAAGCTGTTTGAGCAAGGGCTAAGCAATGGGTTGAAACGCTACATTTATTTCTGTTAAGTAGGTACTGAGAGAAATTTCTCAGCTAACCAAAGTAGATTAAATCAGTGAAAAGATGGGAGGAAGATATGCTAGATATAAGGTAGATGTAAGAAAGATAAATATTCTGTTTTTCTAACCCGAAGCTAGAACTTTGCAAGTGCATACATTTTGTATGCTGGAGTAAGGCATGGATTGCTTATTTGCAACTAATACCCAGAGGCATGGGTAATCCAAAATGGTTAATGCAGTGAATGTGTATTCTCAGTTACAAAAACATGAATGTTTTCTTTGTGCTATTCTAAATGAAAATGTAAGGAGTACACACTCTCATATAATAGAATGTTAGAAGACATGGTACTTTAATAGATGGCTTAAAGTGTGTGGATTGTTGGTTTTTGTTTTTTTTTTTTCCCTCCATTTATAGTCTCCCCACCATTTCTTCTGTTCATGAAGCCTTTGCTGTAAGTTGGTGTTATGTATGTTTTACATCTTCATTGTCAAAGGCTCTGGTGTATGGATAAGAAATTATTATTGCCTTTTAAGTGGGGATAGGATGTACTGGGGATATCATTTTGGCCTATTTTCTAAAAGGTAGGGTGCTTCCCACAGTCTTCCTTGGCAGCGTGACTAGATATTCCAGGGAAACAGTGATCTGCTGCTGCATCAGAGGGCATACCATCTCCTCTGTGTTCCTGCTGCTTCCTCGAAGAAGAGAAGTCTTCAGCTCTTTCACTAAGGGAATCAGAAGGCAAAATTTTAATGAAGGCAGCTCAGTTTAGGGAAAATCAATCTGCCTGTTTACTCTGGTTCCCGCCAACTGCTGACTTGCTTTAATCAGTTACTTAGTTACTATTTACTACTAGGTCATTGCAGCAGGCATTTCCAGGGTCTTAGTTTGTCTTATGCCCTAATGACCTCTTAATGGAGAAGACCCTAGAGTTGGTGTCCGAATCTTAACACAGAAAAGGGAGCTCCATTCAGTTTTAAGCACTGTCAGAGAGAAAGGTGACAGTTCCAGCCCTCAAAATCTAGAAACATGTATGTAAGTAGATACTTGTAATATAATATAATGGTAATGTGAATGAAAGTACTCAATTTTAAAAGTTTTTAAAGACTGCATTGTTATTATAAAATGATAATAACCATATGATCCTTGTCTTTAAACTTATTAGTGCTGGGCCCTGTGGGGCACATCTGTAATCATAGCTATTTGGGAGGGTGAGGCAGGAGGATCGCAGGTTTAAGGCCAGAGGCTGCTTGCACAACTCAGTGAGACCCTATCCCAGAACAAAAAATAAAAAAAGGCACTAGGGATACAGCACAGTGGTAAAGTGCTTGGTTAGCATGCATGAGGCCCTGAATTCAACCCTCAAGTACTAAAAAAAAATATTTTTTAGTATGGGAAAACTTCAACATATACAAAATATACAGAATAGTGTTGTGAAACCTCATATCCATTACCTACTTTGAAGAGTTACCAATCCTTTGACAGGCATGTTCTACCTACTTCTCACCCCCTGCTTATTTTTTATTCATTCTTATTCCATAAGGTTTCCTCATGTCCTTTTCCTATTTAGTTTTCACCCCTACTGTCTGATTTTTTCCCCAGTATTCTGATATTTTCACCATGAATTAGTTTTGCCTGTTCTAGAATTTTATATATAGAATTACGGAGTATATATGCTTTCGAGTCTGGCTTCTTTTGCTAAACATGTTGTCTGAGATTCATTCAAGTACTTTTTAATTTTTTTAATGCCATGTATTCATGTAGGTCATTCTTTTTTATTGCTGAGATAAACTCTACCACAGTTTATCATTTTTCTATTGTCTGGTTAGGGGTTTTTGTTTGTGTTTAGTCTTTTGCTATTATGAATAGAGTTGCTATTAATAAGTCTTTCGACATATTTTCATTTCTTTTGGACAAATATTTAGGAGTAGAATTGCTGGATCAGGGGACAGGTGTGTGTGTAACTTTTACAAAGCTAAAACTTCCAAACTTGTTTCTAAAATGATTATACCATTTTACATTCCTGCCAGCAGAGTAGGAGAGGTCTAATTACTTCTTGGTCTCACCAAAATATGCTGTTTGTAGCTTTTTAAATTCTGGCTATCACACTGATTATGTAGGGGCATCTCATCATGGCTTTAGTTTTCATTTCATTGATAGTGAATAATGTTGAACACTTTTTCATATGTTAATTGGCCACTGGTTTTCTTCTCTGTGAAGTGTTCACATCATTTGTTCATTTTCCTTATTGTTGTTGTTGTTAGGTGCCGTTGAGTCGGTATCCGACTCATAGCGACCCTCTGTACAACAGGGGAAACACTATTGTCAGTGCTTCTCTGCTGTTCATGGGGTTTTCAATGGCAGATTGATTTTTGGGAGGGGATTCCCAGGTCCTTCTCCCAAAAAGTTACATTGTTGTTATTTGTTGTTAGGTGCCGTGGAGTCGAGACCAACTGTTTCAGGATTGCCTTGGGAGTGGGTTGCTAGGTCCTTCTCCCATTTTGCGGTGCTGGGAATTGAACTGGGGACCTGAACTCGGGACCTCAGAGACTGCAGAGCAGCGCTCTACCAACTGAGCTAAATCCCAGCCCCTTTTCTTATTGAGTTGCCTTTTATTAACGAATCCTTTTGAAAACAAATTCTGGATATAATTCCCTTGCCAGATTTATGTTTTGCAAATATTTTCTCCCATTTCATTGTTTCTTTTCCTTCTCTGTATTGTTTAATTTTGACAAAAGTCAAATATTGGGAACCTTTCTGTCCTTCTTTTGTAGTTATTACTTTCCATATCTTGTTTAAAGGAATTTACCTACCCCAAGATCAGGAATATTCCATGTCTTCTAGAAACTTGATAGTTTTAGTTTCTGTGTTAGATCTAAATCCATCTTAAACTAATTTTTCCATTTGATGTGAAGTGGGGGTCAAGGTTCATTAACATATATATTTTTTACCTTATTGATATTTAGTTGTCTTAGCACCATTTGTTAAAAAGATGTTTCCTTCCTTATTGAATTAGTTGATTTGGCACTTTTGTCAAAATCAGTTGGCCATGTAATTAATGTAGGTATATTTCTGGGCTTCTTGTTCTTTCCTATTTATCTGTCCTTATGTCAGTATTATACTCTTTTAATTACTGTAGCTTTATCCTTGAAATCAGGTAATGTAAATGCTCTGAACTTTTTTTTTTTTCAATATTATTTCGGCTTTTTTATTTCCTTTGTATTTCCATATAATTTATTGACTCTAGAACTTTAGAATCATCCAATTTCTGGTTTGTAAGAAGCCTGCTGGAAGTATAAGTAATAGTTTTAAATTTATTGGTTAATTTGGAAGGAATTTTAACAATAAGCAACTTTTTTTTTTCCAGTACTGGAGGTTGAACCCAGGGCCTCACGCCTGCATGCCTTGCAAGTGCTGGACCACTGAGCTGGACCCCCAGTCCTTTTTTTTTTTTTTTTTTTTCTTTTTGAGACAAGGGTCTCACTAAGTTACACAGACTACCTCTGGTCTTGAACTTGCGATCCTCCCGCCTCCCCTTCCTGAGCTGCTGGGCTTAGGCATGCGCCACTGAGCCCAGCAATAAGCTATTTTTTTTTTAACACTGTCAAGTCTTCCAGTCTGTGAAAATGTCATAACCCTCTATGTTTTGTTTTCTTTTTTTCTTTTTCTTTTTCCCCTTTTCTTTTCCTTTCCTTTTTGGTTTTTTGAGACAGGGTATCATAACCCAGTCTGGCCTCAGACTCATGATCCTCCTGCCTCCCACCTCCTGAGTGCTGGTATGCACCACCACGCCTGGCTTAGGTTTTGTACCTTTCAGCAGTGTTTTATAGCTTTAGTGTAGAAGTCTTTCATGATGTACTTTCTTTTTGATAGGAAAAATGTACCGTTCCACAGTGTTATTCTTAGTGAAGGATAGATAGCTGATTCACACACACACACACACATTTTTCTTGTCTATATTTCTAAAATTTCCTATAATCATCTGTCAATTTTATGGGAAGAAAACAATTTAGAAAATGTTTTTCAGTTCTAAGGTGGCAGACCCAAGGCCTCACACAGTAAGTGCTCTGCCACTGAGTGACGCTCGCAGCCCCTTTTTTATATTTTATTTTGAGACAGAATCTTACTGAGTTGCACAGGCTGCCTCTGGCCCCAAACACATAGTACTCCTGCCTCACTCTCCCGAGTAGCGGGTATTGCAGGCTTGTGCCATTACTCCTGGCTAGAAAACAATTTTAAAAATAAAAGGAAACCACTGTGTTAGGCAGTGTGCTATACTGTTTTGTTGATGATTCATGACAAATATTGATTTTTGACTGCTCCTAAGGCACTTTTCTCTATAACCAGGGTCCATATCATTTCTACTTATAATATACATAGGGGTAGGTGCTTGAAAAAAAGATTCCCAGTGATGTCATTCAAACTCTATTATCTGTTTTTTATAGGCATTAAAATATATCGGGAATAAAGTAAGAAGGCAAAGGATGTGGGGCGGTGGACCAAAGAAGACCAAAATAGAAGAAGCAAGAGAGCTCTTAGCTTCTACCATTCTGACGCATGTACCTGTGAGTAACACGTTTGCAGCTGTGAATAATAGCAATTGTGGGGCCCATGAATTTCTGCTAAAGAATTATGAATAATAGTTTGCACTACTTAAAGTCTTCTCCTTAAGAGAGGACTGTGTACTGCCCTACTGGTGATGATCTTCCATTATCAGCAGGTTATTTCTATTTAGAATGTCAGCCATATCATCCTCATGTTTATTCTTTCATGGTTCTTCTCTCAGTCTTATAGTTATTTTTTGTCATACATTTATTAGTGCTGCTACCAGAATTCATGGTTTCAAAGGACAGAGCTGGCATCATAAATGTTTTCAAAATAAATTAAAACAAGCTTATAGTATCATTCCCATACACTTTTATTTACTGTGGTAAAATTCATAAATTTATCATTTTAAATATAAAGTTTTCTGGCATTAAGTGCATTCACATTATTGTACAACTATCACTATAATAGGTAGGTGGTTTCTTTTTTTTTTTTTTTTTTGGTTCTATGGAGTTGAAGCCAAGGCCTTACACATACTTTACAAGTGCTCTACCACTGAGCCTCACTCCCATCCCATTTTCACTCTTTCGTCTTGAAAGTTAGTCTCATTAAGTTAGGCAGGCTGCCTCTGGCCGTGAACTTGCTGTCCTTCTGCCTCCACCTCCTGATTTGCTGAGCTTACAGGTGTGGCCCACCAGGCCTAGCTAATAGACACATTTTACAGTGTTTATTGGATGAGTTCATCTTCTAGACCTTTTGAACTCTAGCATTTACACTGTCTAGCCTTCATCACTTCTAGTGAAAATTCTCTCCTCCAAACAAGCTGGATGATTTTTCTTGTGCTGATTAGTGGTCAGAGAGATGACTGGAACCTATTTTCTGACCCTTGAGTTGGTGCATAATATTTATTTTCTGTTAACTTATCATTAAACTGAGATCAGCCACGTTGGCATGTGGGGTGTTGGCAAGAGTCATCCCCTCCCTCATTTAACAGGTGTGCTACTCTTTCTAAATTAGAGTTATGGTGAGCTGACTGTAAAATAATGGAATGTTTAAGGGATCTGTAGAAGTGGGAGTGGGCTCCTGATGGCATTCCAATTCAATTTTCTTATGTTAAAACATCTTAGGAGCAAATAGGACAGGTTTTTATTCTGCCCTTTGGTTGCCATTTGTGTGTCCTTGATCTAATTCAAAGAATTAGAAGTGGTTTTCCTTTTTTTTTTTTTTTTTTTTTGTGGTACTGGAGATTGAACCCAGGGCCTCATCGTTGCATGCTTTGAAAGTGCTGTATTGCTGTACCACTGAGTTGCACTCCCAGCCCACACTTTTCACTTTTTGAGACAGGGTCTCACTAAATTACGGAGACTGCCTCTGGTCTCGAACTTGTGATCCTCCTGCCTCTGCGTCCTGAGTCACTGGGATTACAGGCATGCACCACCATGCCTGGCTTCAATTAGAGATTTCTTATCATTAAAGCTAGTTCTTATCTGAACTTTTAGGTTCTTTTGGATGATTGGGAAGATGATTTGAAACTCAAAACAACAAAAATGGATAGTAGAAACAATAAGTGCTTTGGAGCCAGACACATTTTTTCAAATCCTGGTTTCTTACTTGCTAACTGATTTTCTTTGGGCAAATTTAAACTTCTCCAAGCTTCAGTTTTCTCATCAGTAGAATGAAAGAAATACAACTCCTAGGGTTGTTGCAGTGATTCAGGAATACAGTATATGCACAGAACTCTGTTTTCCCCTGCTTCCCGTGAGGCTGCCGTCTGTTAGGAGCCTCACTGACCTTCTTACTACTGTGGAGAACTTTCAGATAAAGAGCCTTAGATGCTAGAACGCTGGCTATGCAGACATTTGTTCAATTAAGTTTGTAAAATTATCTTTTACACTTTTGCAGTGAGCCTGAATTACCACTTTAAATGTTTGGTTATACATAACCCAGTGAAGGGTAAAATCAGAATAGATGAGTCAGGAAAAAGACCCTTAGTTTCCAGAATATTTACCTAAGTATGATATAAAAGATTTTAGGTGATATGGGCATTACGTATCACCAAGATAAAGCAGTATGGGTCTCTCAGGAGCATTCTCTGGACCAATGATGTCAGCATCAACTTGGGAACTTGGTAGGAATCCTGGAATTTCATACTAGACCTGTTCATTCAGAAACTCCAACATGGGCCCAGCCATCAATGGTGTAACCTGCCCTCTCAGTAATTCTAAGGCATATACAAGTTGAAAAACCACTGTTTTCCAGGTGGCTAGGTTCCAAGATGCCTAAGCCCCAGACCCCTTTTTCCTTCAGAATAGTTACTAAAAAGTCTGTAGATTGTACAAAGAGCCATTGCTTTGTTCATTAAAAGAACAAGCATTTACTGCATTTCTACTGAAGTGCAACCATAGAGCTCCTTGGAAGCAAGGATGGCTAGACTGTGTCTTACATATTTTGAACATGTAGTCTGGAGGGACCAATCCCTGAAGAAAGGCATCATGTTTATGAGGGTGGCAGGTCAACAAAAAAAGGAAGACCCTCAACTAGATGGATTGACACACTGGCTACAACAATGAGCTTAAACATAAAAAAGATCATGTGCCTGGCACAGTGTTGGGTAGTGTTTCATTCTGTTGTACATAGGGTCACTATGAGTCAGACCCAAGTTGATGGCACCTAACAATAACAACTGTGTGCCAGGCACTGTTCTACGCTCTGGGGATACACTAGTGAATAAAGAATTAAAAATCCCTGTTCTCATACAGCTTACATTCTAATAACGGTGAAATATATAGTATGTATAGTAAATCATGAAATCTGTTAAGTTTTAGTGGGAGATAAATAATTGCCATATTTGGGGATTTTTCTGTATGCATGAAATGTTTTATTATTTATTTTTAGAATTCTTAAATAAAAAATTAATGTAAAATAAAAAAGTCTCCGAAGTGGGCCATGGTAGTACATACCTGTAATCCCAGCACTTGGGAGACCGAGACAGCAGGATGCTCTCGAGTTTCATACCAGCCTGGGCTACAGAGCAAGATCCTGTCTCAAAAAAAGGGGGAAAAAAAGTCTCCAGTGTTCTGCTGACAATTTTGTTTTAGTCTCCCAAGTTTGCCAGTTCTTCTTTCTTTCCCTCTTTCAAATAATTCATAGGTTAACATTCCACAAAGGAATATCTGAACTACTACTGGTATTCTACCCAAAGTGATGTCAGCCTTAGATTAGAGGGTTCTGACTCTCCATATGTCTTGGAATAGTCCTAGAAAAAAATATGCTAAGTATTAACTGATTTCAGTTTCATCCTAGGGTTTGCTTTTTAGCATGTAGTGGTTAAAAAGGAAGGTGAAATGAGTTAGGCTTCAAGTACCTTACAGAGGTTAGCAGGGGCATTTGCTATAAATATCTGTATTTATTTCTACTTATAAATATCTGGAGAGAATCTCCCAGTATTTATGTATACAAAAGGAATATATGAAATGGACTTTGTTAAAAATTAAAATTTTAGTGAAAATTTGCTTCATTTTTCTCATTAATGAGCAAAATTAATACAACTTCTTCTAGATGTTCAATGTAACTTGCCACATGAAGATCAGAAAAAGAAATGGACATAAAGTTTTATAAATATTAATTGAAACTGTGAATTATTTATAGCTGTCAGACACTGGGAATTGGTGTTTGGGCTATAAGGTTTTGGAAGATGGACAGGAGACTTTTCTTCACCTTTATTATTGATGTAATGACATAGTAGCTTTTAGGCCTACTTTTTCTTTTACCACATTCCAAATACATTTCTTTTTAACACATTCCAAAGTTCTGAGTAAGAGAAAGAATGTACACACACACACACACACACACACACACACACACGGAAAACGAACTTTTTGAAACCTATATAGAATTGTAACATCCTGTGTTATTTAGTGGAATTCCTTAACAACATCAACAAATATATAGAGAATACTTAACTATTGTTTTAAATAAATATCTGCTGAATTATTCTATCAGAGTGATAGGTTTAATAAAAAAGACCTCATTGGGATTTACTAAATGATTAAGGTAAGTAAAAAAGATTTTATAATAATAACTATCCTGTATGGAACAGCTTCTAATATCTTCCTTGGAATTGGTAGAAGCTTAGGTCGCACTCAGAATTACTCAATTTAGATGTAGGCGAAGGCCTATCTATGGTTTTTATCTTTCCAGACGAACCAGTAGAGTTATTTTTCATGTCTGATGCAACTTACTAAATGAGCCAGATTCATTTGTATGGATTTCAGAGTTTGTACTAGAGAAGATTGTCAGAACGTTTACAGTAAATTCATCCATCAGTCCATTCATTCATTCAACAGGTATCTGTTGCATGCCAGATAGTGTTGTAGCACTGTTCCTATTTTTACTATATAACAATTTCAAAGCTTAACATAAGTGTCTGTTATCTCTGATAGTTCTCTGCTTCACCGAGCTTCACCTAAAGTTGGGGAAGGGTTCTCATTTTAGGTCTCTCATGAAGTTGCAAATAGCAGCTGAGGCTGCAGTCCTCTGAAGTCTCAACTGAGCTACACATTCAAGATGATTTCCTCACTCATGTCAAAGCTCCTGGGTGCTTTTCCACATAGCCTTTCTCCCCACCACCAAGTGTCGTGGACTTCCCATATGGTATCTCAGGCCTAAGAGAAAGGAAGTGGAAAGTGCCAGTTTAGGGATATGCCTAGAATTGGCTTGGCATCATTTCTGCTGTATTTTCTTGGTCAGACTTGTTACAGGCCAATCCAAAGAGGGTGTTGGACTTGACCTTTAATGAAGGAGCGGCAAGACGTCTATAGGAACAGGAGGAGTTATAGTAGTCATCTGTGAAGGAAAGCTACCAGAGGTACTGAGTGGAGATGAAAAATCATTTCACTTCTTGGGAAGTTTACAGGCTAGTTGAGTTTCTTTGAATAGGGAGAATCCTAGCAGTTCAGTGCTTTCTCATTTAAATGTTATGACATTGGTTCTGTTCTTAAGGTACCTTTGATCTTAGTATAGATTATCTCAAAAATTTTTGTCTAATTTCTGAATTACAGGTTAAGGAGTTCAATTTCCGAGCCAAATGTATCTATACTGCAGTGATGGTGAGAAGAGTAATTCTGGCCCAAGGAGATAATAAAGTTGATGACAGAGACTACTATGGTAACAAGCGATTGGAATTGGCAGGACAGGTGATTTAATTATTTTATGTGAGAAATCTTGTTTTTTTTTTTTTATTAACAAAAATTAGTTTGGTGTTTATTTTAGATAGCAGGAACAGACATTCGAATGGAATATATGTTGCATATAGTTTGAAGTATAAACTTTTTACACTATGTCTTAGAGACTTAGGAATTTTTTAACTATTTCTTTAACTATGAAAAATCTACATTAATTCTTTAACTATCTTGAAAGTGTGTTACCTTTGTATCTTGTGTTGAGATGTTTACCATTCCCTGTAATGTTGGAAGTGAAATATGATTTTAAGTAATATCATTTATTCAATTAAAATTTATTGAACATCTTTATGTTCTAGATGTACTCCTAGGTACCCCTGAGTATGTAGGACGGAATAAGACGGACAAAGGTCCCTTTTCTCCTAGTCCTTATAGCCTTGTAGGAGAAAGAGAGTAAACTCTTTTGAAACATGACAGAAATAGGTTAATGAGGATGTCTGTAATCTCATTTTAAATCTAAGCTGATAAATGGTATCTTAAGAGTATATATCCCTTCCACTGGTTAGCAAGTGAAACTTTGAAACTTCATGTTTCAGCATTTTACTCACAAATTACCTTTAAATCAAAGAGCTAGAATAGAGACCTGGCTGCTATTGGTATGTTTTCTTTTTCTTTTAATTTTAAAGAAGTACCTTAGTGTGATTTTTCTCTATTGTTATCCTGTTTAGTATTTACTAATTTCTTAAATCTGTCAAGTTATTTCTTTCACCAAATTTAAAAAAGTTTCATACTTTATTCAGATATTTTTGTACTATTCTTTCTCCTTTCCTTCAGATTCTAATTATACTATTAGACTTTTTGATATAGAGGTTATTTTAATTTAAATTTTTTTTCTCCAGACTGGATGATTTCTACTGCTCTCCTTTCATATTCACTTACTCTTTTTTGTGTTCTTTCTAACATATTGATGTACTCATCCAGTTAATTTTTTTAGTTTATTTTTCAGTTCTAGAATTTTATTTGGGTATTTTTTTTTTTATAGCTCTGTTTCTCTACAGAGATTTTTTTGTTCGTTCATTCATCACAACCATACTTTTACTTACATCCTTGAATTTTAATAGCTGCTTTAAAATCCTTGTCTGCTAATTTTGTCATCTTAGTCATTTGGGGCCTAGTCTGTTGGTTTACTTTTCTCTTGAGTATGGGTCATGTGTTTTTTTGTTTTGTTTTGTTTTTTTGTTTTGTTTTGTTTTGTTTTTAGGTCTAGTATCTTGTATTGTATATTGACAGAGTGTTGGGGTGCTGCTGGAGGAAGGGTGTTACTTTTGTCAGGGTGGTCAGGGAAGATCTTGAAAAATAATGTATTTTAAGCCAAGTCTCCAGACATTGAAGCTGAAACATTAGTGAAGAAAATCCAATCTCATCCAGCCTGAGAAACTGAATCCCAGCAAGACATGCAAGCAGGTGCACATCCTAAGGTTGGAATGAGTTCAGGACTAGAGGAACTAAAAACTGGTCATTGTGGTAGGAGTAAGTGAAGTGTGGTACAATATGACTTTGCAGACCCAGGCAGGGTTGGGATATCTAGAGCCTTGTAGGCCATGGAAAGGGATTCAGCTGTAATACCGCATGGAGTGGAAAACCATTGGAGGATTTTAATCAGGGCAGAGATGTGATCTGAGTTTTAGTTTAGGAAGATCTGATATGATGATGAGCAGGCCAAGAATGGACTGGCAATGAGGCGATGACAGTATTCCAGATGAGAGATGAGGCCAGCAGGCACTACCACAGCTAAAATTACAAACCAGAATTCAGAAGTTCTAGTGGTTTTGGGGGTTTGGAGAATAGTGTCTAGACTATGGGAAAGCTCTCTCTGGTTAAATGCTAATGGTTATCAGGTCAATTTTTTTAAATCATATTCAGAGTGACCACTGTGCAAGGGCTTATGGTATCCCCACCACCAACAATCCCAGTTTTTAATGACTTTTTAATTGGGAAAAAATCATGCTATTAAATGAGTCCATTTAAAAAAAAAATGGTTGCTTAGAGGAATAAGGAATGGAGTAGGGAGGGGGGATATGAGAGACTCCTGTTGCTTAAGAAATTGAATTAAAAAGAAGGTTCCCATGTGCAAAAAAAGCATAGTTTTATAAACAATGTAAAGGCATAAAAGGCATTGTGTTGGTAAAAATGTATAAAAACAATAGCTGCTAATTTCACACCCCATGGGATGAGGGAGTATAATATGCTTCAGCTTTAGATAACAGAATTGTCTCCACTGGCCCAGCCAGTTCACAGAGCTTTCCCTTGGTCTTGCTGCCACTAGAGGGTTGGCAGGCCAGCTGCCAGTAGAGGTGTTAGCAAAACCTACCGATTTCAGGCTTAATCTTTTCACCTGCCTTTTCTTTTTCGGTAATGTGTTCATTATTTGCTGCGCATTACTCCATTCTTTGTCTGCAAATTTTTTGTTTCTAATGCAGCTCGCTTTGTATGGGTGAGATATGGAATGGCACCAAAATCCGGCACCCTAGAAAGCCAGGGATTTCCACTCTGTGACAAAAGAATGCCGTCTTGACTTCAGAGATTGCCTAATCCCAGCTGTTCTGATAATGTAATTAAGGCTGCCTAATGTCTTTAATTTTGCAACCAGTTTGTGTGAAAAGGAGAATTTGGCACTCTGTAGGCTTAAACACTAAATAGCAATCTCAAGACGCCTAATTAGAATTCTCTGACATTAAGCTAATTGGTGAAACTGTATTTCAGCAGCTTAACTTCTTTATTAATTTTTTTAGCATTTTCATTGAAAATCAATTGATGAGTTGTCAGCATTTTTTCCTTAAATATGATTTGTTCAATAGTGCTCCTGTTTTAAGCAGGCTTCAAATTAGCACTGAAAGCTATTGAATATTATCACCAGCATTCCATCCCTTTTAATCATTTTACTCTTGACCTAAATAATGTGATTTATTGTGTGGCTTGGCCTTGTAGTTTCTCACTGCTGTGGTAACTGGACAACGTTATTTCTCTTAAGTTGAAAATTTCAGAGTGGAGAAATTTATTAATGAGGCAATTTTTCTGTTGACTGTTACCCTTACTTTTCACTTATTTAGTACCAGGGACATTTTCTTGTGTTTGGATTAGGGTGCTACAACAGATTCATCTGGGATCGAAAAAAACTTTGTCATAATTTGAGTGTCTAAATGTAAGGGACTGATTAGATGAGAGCTGAGCTTTTGTGGCTTAGGTTAAGGGCATTTGATTCTGCTCAGGATGCTTTTCAAGTTCCTTTTGCCAGTTTCCCCAGGAAGTGGTTGAAATAGGCTTCTTCATCCCCTCTCACCCCTCTGCACCTGCTTCCATTCCCATATTCTTTCTTTCTGTGAGTGAAACTGCCTACTTTGACTGTAAGAGAGGATTAAGCTCTTTCTCAGGGAGGAAGTTTTCTTTTTAGAACACTTCTGACAGTAAATTCAAGTCCAAGATCCTGGTCTCCCAATCTACGAAGTTGGTTTTAGTAAGAAAGTAGAAGAATGTGTCTGAGTTCAGTGGGAAAAGCATAACATCTGATCCTACTTGGGAAATTCTTTTTTCGGTGCTAGCTACAGAAGACTTAATTTGCTTTGAATATCTTCTTCACTCAGAGTCAAAAAACAACCTGCCCATTACAAACATTTAAGAATATAGTCACTATGGAATTGGTAAATCTTTAGCGTAAATTTTTTCACTGAAACTCAGAATTCCTTTTTAGGTAAATAATTAGTGTAAAAATAGCACCCATATACTATTTTAATATTTTTTTAGTTAACTTAGATCACAAATATATTGAGACTTTTTCTTTCTCTATAAAAAAAGAGAAAAACAAGAATAACAAAAAACTTTTTTTTATAGAAAAAAAAGAAATACCAATGGAACTAATTAAGCAGAGTTGTTAGTATTTGTAATATCTATTATATTTATTATTGAAGAAGTATGCCTGCTCTTTATTTGTAGTAAACCATCTACTTGGCTTTTCCTCTTTGTGGACATATATAACTGGTATTTAGGTTCCTGTTGCTGTGTCACCTACTTTCCCAAAGCAGGGGCTTAAAATGGCAACCATTTTCTTAGCCCTCATGGTTTTATGGCTCAGGAATTCAGCAGGACTCAGCTGTTTGGTTCTTCTGCTCCACATGGTGCTGATGGCAGTCTGGCTGGTAGGACTGTGGGAATGGCTGGAAGGCAAAGTGCAGTGAGGAGCTGGCCTCTCAGTGTTGTGGCTTGAGAGTGGCTGCAGACTCCAAGAGTGAGTGCTTCTCTTAAACCAGACAAAAACTGCATGATGCTAATGCCTGGACACAGGAGGCCCACTGTCCCTTAGGATTATTCTGTGGGTCCAAGCAGTCTCACCCCTGCCTAGATTTAGGGTAGAAGGGGACATGGGCTGTACTTCTCATTGTGTCTGTAGTTCAAGGGTCAGCCAGAGATTTAGGCAAAGTTTATATACAGAATTTGGGTTCTTCCTCTGGTTCTGTGCATTCTGGGAATTCTCCCTCACTTTCCAGGAACTCAGACCCAGTTACCTGGATCTTTTTCCTCTGGTTCTTCATCCAGTGAGACTGGGTCTAAGTTTTAGCTTGTCTCTGTGGCCTATACCCTTCTCAGTGTGGCCTCCCGTTAGGTGAAAAACCAAAACAAGAAAGGCAGCCAGTGCTACTTACCCTCCAATTTTTGCCTTCAAAGAGGTTTTAAGTGTTCTGCCTGGACTTGATCATTATTATCAGCAGGAAGGTCATCTGTTAGGATGGAAACAGAACCATCTTAGACTGTTTTTATGACTTCCTATTCCATCCTCTTCATCCGGTTCCCACGACCACACTATTTGAAATATGTCACTGTTTAATAGCATTTAGTTTTTATGTAATTTTTAACAAAAATATACATAGATGTAAGTTATGAAGGGTGCAAATAAAATGAACACCCTCAGTGCTACTATCCAGCTTATGAATTAGAATATTAGGATTATTCCATTTAACTTTTCTGTTCCTCTCACTATTCTAAATATTTGTGTTTATTTTCTTTATTTTATTATCTAAGTTTTTATTTTAATGTTTTAAAATCCTTTGTTCCAGTGTTTTGCTTATTTTTGAATATTATAAAAATAGATTTATACCATGTAATTTTTCTGCAACTTTTTTCTTCACTCAGCATTATTTTTAAGATTCATCAATATTGTTGCATATTGCCATAGTTCATTTTCATTCCAGTATTGTATCCAAGGTGTGCAGATATGATGTAATATGATATATACCACTTTATCCATTTTACTGATCAAGAACTTTGTATAGTTTCTGTTTGCTTAATACTAACTTTATTATTCATGTTTCATCCTTCCTGTATGTAAGACTTTTTACAAGGAAGGTAACTCATGGAGTCAAGTTAAATCTACTGGAGGACATCAAACTAGTTTCTCAAGTATTTCTGTATTGCATTCTTACATGAGTTTCTAATGATCTCCATCTATGACTTAGTATTAAATTTAAATTTTTGTCTAGTGGATGCAAAGTGACAACTCCTAATAGTCTTAATTTGCATTTCATTTCTTATATTGCTCATGAAGTTATTTCATATGCTTATTGACCAATCTTGTTTTCTCTTCTTTGAAATGCATTTTAAGCCCACTGCCATGGCATACCCCTGCAATCCCATTTACTCGGGTGGCAGAGGCAGGAGGATCACCAGTTTGAAGCCAGATGCAGCCTTGCACAATTTAGTAAGACTTTGCCTCAAAATAAAAAAAATTTAAAAAAGAGATTAGGGGTGCAGCTCAGTGGTAGAGCACTTGGCCCTGCTTTTAATCTCCCAGTATGGGGTTGAGGGAGGTACTTTTTAAGCTCTTTGTGTTTTCCTTATTAATTTCAAGGAGGTTTTTTTGTATTTCTGTACTTAACTTTTTTTATCAGTTATATGTGTTATAAACATCCTTTGCCACTCTGAAATATTTTTATGGTATTTTTTAGTGTCTACAAATTTGTCAGCTTTGTTAACTGTTTTTTTCCAATAGTTAGTGCTATTTGCTTTTTAAGTTTGTGTTTTGGTATTTGTTCTTCAATCCATCTGGGATGGAGTAACAAATCCAATTTCATTTGTTTTTCAAATGGATAACCTGTTGAAAACAGCACCATTTATTATATAGTGTTTTATTTCTTCACTGATCAAAAATGCATCTCTATAATTTAACACATCTTAATATCCATGTAGCTTTGTTTCTGAGCTCTGTTCTATCCATTGGTCACTTTATGCACCCATTAGTCCCTTCACCTTTTTCAGGAATGATTCTGCTATTTCAGGATCTTAGCTCTTCCTTATAAATGCTAGAATTAGTCTGTCAATTTTCATTAAAACTCTGTTAGGGATTTTGATTGTCATTGAGTTGGAATTACAGATCAAATTTGGAGAAAATTAGTAATCCTAAAATATTAGACTTCTTATTCCTAAATAATTTTTATTTAGGTTTTCTTTTATATCTTTCAGTAAAAATTTCTGATTTTCTCCATGAAAGTTTTGTGCCCCTTTAAAAGATTTATTTCTGAGCACTTTTGGAGTTTTTCTGATAGATATTTTTAATAAAAATGCTGTTATAAAAAGTTTGAAACATATACAAAGATAGAATAAAATTAGCTTTCATATGTTCATCGTAAAACTTGATTATTTAATAACAATTGACATAATTATTATTATCAAGAGAAGTCAATCTTGTTTCATCTCTGGCCTCCTCAGCTCCTTGCTATTCCCCATTCCCCAAGTTGAGTCCTTTAAACAATTTACAACCCTTAGATCATTTCAGTATCTCAGATACAGATATCAAATGACATAGTATAAAAGACTTTAAGATATATCTCAAAAAAAACTTTAAAAAAAATCATCACACAATTTTCATACCTAAAATTTTTAAAGAATAATTACTATCATCAAGGATCCATGGTATATTCAGATTTCCCTGATTGCCTTATTAACGTTAGTTATGGTAGGATTAAGTAAGATCATTGTGTCTCACGTTATTGCATTTGGTTGATACTTCTGTTAAATTCTTTTTCATCTATAAATGGTGTATGTGTGTGCATTCTTAAAGAAACTGAATCTTGTTCTAAGGTGCTTAACACATTCTGTTTTTTGCTGATAGTATGCTTGTATTAGCCAGGGTTCTCCAGAGAAAGAGTAGTATGCATATTTCTATATCTATATATGTACACACACACCCCAACACACACATGTATATACACATAGATATGCACCCATACACAAACATATATGGGAGGAGGGAGAGAGAGAGAGAGTGAGAGAGAGTGAAGGAAAGGAAGGAAGGAAGGAAAAGGAAAAGGAAAGGGAAGGAAAACAAAGGGAAAGAGGGAATTTATTATGGGAAAGGCTCATGTGATTATGAAGGCAGACAAGTCCCATGATATGCTGCCTGCACACTGGAGAACCAGGGAAGCTGGTGGCTGACAGTGTAATTCATTTCAAATACAAATGCCTGAGAACCAGGGAGCCAATGGTGTAACCTCAATCTGAGGCTGGAAACCTGGGAACACACTGGTTTAAGTCCTGGTGTCCAAAATCAGGAGAACCTGGAATTCTGGTATACAAGGGGAGGAGCAGATGGATGTTCCATCTCCAAAAGAGGGAATAGATCTGCCTTTCCTCTGCTTTTTTGTTCCATCCAGGCCCTCAATGGATTGGATAATGCCCACCCATACTGAGGAAGGTAGGTCTTCTTTATTCCATTTACTGATTGAAATGCCAGTCTCCTCCAGAAATACTCTCACAGATGTACTCTGGCTGGACATGGTGGCACACTCCTGTAATCCCAGCACTTGGGAGACTGAAGCAGAAGGATTGACAGGAGTTCAAGGCCAGCGTGGTCTATATAGCAAGTTCCAGGCCAGTCTGGGCTACATAAAGAGACACTATCACAAAAAGCAAGCAAACAAACAAACAAGAAAAGATGTACTCAGAAGTAATACTTTATCAGATACCTGGGCATCCTGTATCCCAGTCATATTTATACCGAAAGTTAACTATCACATATCCTTATGATGTCTTTTAACATACATACTCTTTCTCCTCTCTCTCCTAAATTTCTTATACGCCAGGAGTTAAATCTAGAGACTGGATGGTACTGAAGGGTGTTTTGTTTTGTTTTCTGTCTGGAACACTTTATGGATAGTGATGTTGTAAGGATATTCTAATATTTTCATTTCTGTGCATTTATTAGTTAGAATCCTTTAAAATAAAGAATACCTTTCATCATCTGAAACCTAATTTATATGGGAGTGGCAGGATAAATGCTTGCAGCACTCTTTTTTAGAAAACCAGTTTGAAGAATAATAATTTAGTTTCTAGTTTCCTCTAGAGATAGTGAACAGTTTATTTTTGTTGTTTTCTTCATCCTAAGTATCATGATAAACAGGAATTTTAATATTTTTTGCTTAAATTTTAAAATTAGCTTCTCCATGTTTTACAAAAGAATGAACAGATGAAATCCCTGCTAGCTTTGATTGGGTGGAAGCACCTGGCAGCCCACTCCCAAAGCAATCAGCTATTGATAACCCTATGAATATCAAAGAGGCATTGACATAGTGCCAGGCATGGCACAGCATTGGGTAGTGTTTCATCTGTTGTACATAGGGTGGCTATGAGTCAGACTTAACTCAAGGGCACCTAACAGCAACAACAAAAGCTTTGATTGAGGTAGCATTTGAATCTGTAAGTCAATTTGGAGAGAATTAACTTCTAAGTAAACTTAGTCTTCCAATCCATGAGTGTAGGAATGATGTATCTCTCCTACTGTGATCTTCATTAATTTCCCTTACTAATGGTTTAAATGGCCTGCAGCCATATCACTGTGGCATCTGATCCCGTCAAACCCCTGAAGCTAAGCACGGTTGGTCCTGGTTAGTTCTTGGATGGGAGACCTCCTGGGAACACCAGATGCTGTAGGCTTGGGAGAAGGACCTGGCAGCCCACTACCAAAAAGCAATCAGCCATTACAAATCCTGTGAACAGCAGCGAAGCACCAACAATAGTGTTTCGCGTGTTGTATATAAGGTCGCTATGAGTCTGATTCCAACTTGACAGCAACAGTGGTTTAAATACAATTGCTTACTTGCCTTGCATCTTGCAAGCTTGCTAAATTCACTTCTTGTTTCTGTACAGTTTCTTTTCGATTCCTTGGGATTTTCTATTGGATGGACATGTTACCTTCAAGTAAAGACAGTCTTATGGCTTCATTTCCAATATTTCTTGTTGTTGTTGTTGTTGTTAGGTACCATAGAGTCAAGTCCAACTCATAGCAACCCTACGTACAACAGAGTGAAACGCTACCTAACACTGCCACACACATGATCTTTTTATGTTTGAATCCAATGTCGCAGCCACGGTTTCTTCTCATTTTGAGTTCTGGCACATAGCAAAAGGAGGTCCCAGGGACTTTACTCCATTTCTGTCATTAAGAGCGACTCTACTTTGAGGAGGCAACTCTTCCCCAGTTGTCTTTTGAATGCTTTCCAGCCTGGAGGGCTCATTTTCCAACACTGTATTTGACAGCATTTCATATAGTTTTCAATGGCCAGTTGTTTCAGGTGTAGGCTGCTAGGTCCTTCTCCCTAGTCTGTCTTAGTCTGAAAGCTCAGCTAAAACCTGTTCACTATGGGTGCCTCTGCTGGTATCTGAAATACTGCTGGCATAGCTTTCAGCATCACAGCAACATGCATGCAAGCCCCCACAGCACAACAATTTGACAGATACGTAGGGGTTTCCAGTATTGGTATTCTTTTTTTTTTCTTGCCTTATTGAATTAAATGCCACCTCCATGCAGTGTTGAATTGAGGTGGTAAGAATGGGCATTCCCTCCTTTTCCCCAGTTTTTTAAAGGAAAACTTTGCATTTTCTGCTCCTTCTCCAGGGAAAGATGGTTTTTGCTCTCCACTTCTTCCTAGAATCAGTACCCAGAGGGTTTGCTGGCTCTCCTGAAACCATAGATTGCTGTTTCTTGTTTGGAGGTACAAGGCTTGGGAGTAGCAAGGGAGGTTTCCTCTTCCACTCTGACAGGTGGACAGCTTTTGCCTCCACCTCTGAGTGCAGGTTCCCCTTGCCTGCTGGGACTTGGCTAGGCAGGAGGGTTTCCTGATCCTTCCTTAGACACTTAAAAGTTTTGCTTTGCATGTGAGAAAGTACAGGAAGTAATAAAGTATGGTTGCTTTTGTTCTGACAGAGGGGTCTTGCTCAGGTCTTCTGCCTTGCTCTAGCCTTTTGTGAGCATTCTACAAAAGACTTGTGAGGGTACATCGATGCCTCTTGTGTTTGGGGCCCTGGAGAATGCTTAGCGTTCGTGGTCACCCACAGTTGTCCTTTAAGAAGTCCTTAGAATTTTAGCTAATTTCTTCTTTCATGATATTCGTACCTGCTTTTCTTTAATGTGTTAACCACATAGTGATACCTTCCTAAATAATATAGTTGTGCTGGTTTTTAAACCTCATATAAAAGAAATTATATCATATATATTCTTTTATGTCTGATTTCTTTTATTCAGTATCATGTTTTTTAGATCCAGCCATGATTTTGTGGTTATTTTTCTTTTCATTTTCATTGATGGTTAGTGTCCTCTTATGTGAGTATGCCCCAGCTTGTCTAAATATTGTTTGTATAGTTTATAGTTTTTGGCTGCTACAAATAATTTGTATGCTACAACTAATGTTTGTATAGTTTATAGTTTTTGGCTGCTACAAATAATGCTGCTACTAATAAGTTGTATATATGTCCTGAAACAATTAAATACAAATTTCTGTATGATATTGATTCTCAAGTGCTATCTCCCACCTAGGTGCAGCTCTGGCTTCTCCTGGGAACTTGTTAGAAAGGCAAATCATTGCCCTCTACTCTAGACCTACGAAACTGGAAACAGGAGTGGGGCCAGCAATTTGTGTTTTCATAGTCCCGAGAGTATTTCTGCACCTACTGAAGTCTGAGAACCACAGCTACAGGGTATACACATAGGAGAAAGCAGCTGGGGCAGAAGGCATCAGTAGACCATAGCAAACAGTCTTCTAAGTTTTTGTACCAATTTATATTTCACAAATGGTATGTTGTTGTTGTTGTTGTTAGGTGCCGTCGAGTCGATATCCGACTCATAGCAACCCTCATAGAGTTTTCAATGGCAGACTGTTTCGGGATTGCCTTGGGAGTGGATTGCCAGGTCCTTCTTCCATTTTTGTGGTGCTGGGAATTGAGCTCAGGACCTCAGAGACTTCAGCGCAGCGCTCTACCAACTGAGCTAAATCCCAGCCCACAAATGGTATGTTGTTGTTGTTGTTGTTAGGTGCCATCGAGTCGATATCCGACTCATAGCGACCCTCATAGGGTTTTCAGTGGCTGACTATTTCGGGATTGCCTTGGGAGTGGATTGCCAGGTCCTTCTCCCATTTTTGTGGTGCTGGGAATTGAACTCAGGACCTCAGAGACCGCAGCGCAGCGCTCTACCAACTGAGCTAAATCCCAGCCCACAAATGGTATAGGAAAGTCCAAATAGCACCACGCCCTTAGTGTCCTCGGACTTTTTAAAGGTGATTCCTTCCTCCTCCTCTTCTTGGTTGCAGTGTCTGTATTTGTAAAATTACAGATTAGGTCACTGGTAAATCTCAAAATCTGAGAGACTGGATCTAAATTAAATGTCTTTGAATGCAGGGATTATGCCATCATCTTTGCTCTCATTCTCTGTACTTCAGCGTAGTGGTAGGCATACAGAAAATTCTGTACCTGTCTGTCACATTGAATTTTTAAAAATATGATTTTAAGTTTTAAGCAATTTCTTTGTCTTGTTTTTCTTAATGAAGTCTTAATCAAGACTTAACCTTATTAAAATAGCCCTGTAATGCTTTTTGAAAGATCACCATGTAACTTTTTTTTTTTTTTTAGCTCTTATCTCTTCTTTTTGAAGATTTGTTCAAAAAATTTAATTCTGAGATGAAGAAGATTGCAGACCAGGTGATTCCTAAACAAAGAGCAGCCCAGTTTGATGTTGTGAAACACATGCGCCAAGACCAGATTACCAATGGCATGGTGAATGCCATTTCTACTGTAAGTCTTCACTCATTCTCTTAGGATTTTGTAATTTGTTTAAAAACCTGTTCAGTGGCATGGAATCCAGGTTTGAGAATCCACGTCTCACACACACACGCGCACACACACACACACACACGCACACACACGCACACACACGTATTTAAAAGAATGAATACAATTCACAATTTTTCCGCTTTGAAAAATAGTCTAAATTTAAATATATTAGTAGGAATTTTGTTACTATACATAGTAAGCCCCCTTAGCCATGGTTTTGCTTTCCATGATTTTGTTTACCCATTGTCAACTGTAATCTGAAAATATTAAATGGAAAATTTCAGAAATAAGCAATTTATAAGTTTTAAGTAACTTTTGTTACAATATATTATTTTCCTATTTTCATTACTAGTTATTATTAACTTCTTACTATGCCTAATTTATAAATTAAACTTTATCATAGGTACATATGTACAGAAAAAAACATAACCTCTATAAGGGTCTGTACTTTATGCAGTTTCAGACATTGAAGGTCTTGGGACATATCTTTCATGGATAAAGGAAGGCCTATCATATAACTTTCTTGCCAAGTTACAATTCCTATTGTATGAATCAACAGTAAGAGATTGACTTACATAGAGTGAAAACAAAAATTTGGTTTAATTATTAATGGTCATTCTTTTAATGAGTACTTTCCTCCATTTTTTTTTTCTGTAATAAAATTGACATATTTCAGGCAGATCTATTAATTGGCAACTTTTGTCCAAAATAACACAAAAGTGTTTCATTTCACAGTAGGTTTATATTCTTCAGTGGCCTATCAGCTGCCCCTCCCTGAGCAATGAATTCAGTCTTCCGCAGCTGCTGTGTATTGGGGACCACAGGCTATTCATAAAAGGTTATCAGATAGGTTTTTGCTCCCTTTCTTAAAGCATAGCAACTATAGGTCTATCTGATGAAGTCTGGTTCATGTTTTATATGCCAGACATACAATTAGTTTTATGGATGGGATCTTCCCCCAACAAAGAATAGTGTAGTCTAACACATTGATTCTCACAACAATGAGAGAATAGAACAGACTCGCTTCAATGCTTGACTTTAGAGATTTATAGAGGGTCTGTATGCGTGCCCTTGCAGTGCCACCTACAACCAAAGCAGAGGTGCATCCTGCCTCTATGCCTGTTGGGCACATTAAACTCCTGGGGCCCCATTTTGCCTGAAGGTAGATCCCTAAATATATGAAGAAAGCCTCCATAGAGTACCTTGTCCACCCTTCTGTTAGATTTACTTCTTCTTTTTCTTGATTCCCGGCTGTTGCTTTTCAGGTCATAGGAACTGTTCGGGTTAGTTCTTTTCATCCTAAGTGACATTGCATCCTAACCTCCCTGATAGAAGTGCTTATTAGAAAAAGCAGTTCCATGTCTTGTGGCAGGTTTGTCCCAATCTGAAGATGACCAGGAAGAGATTAGCCTTTAAAATTCTGCAGAGTGTTGCCATCAGTAAAATGCTTTCCCCAAATCGCTTTTCTCAGAGGCGCAGTTTTAGACTCCTTGTTTGCTTCTCTTCTCTCCCTTTTGTGACACTCCCGCAGAACACTAGAGCAAATTCACCGGCTGAACATCTTGGCTCCTCTCCCCACCTACTTCCTGTTTGCCAACAGCTGCTGCCTTATTTTAGCTCTGTGCCAAATATTTATTTACCTTATTTACTCTTACTCTCTGGGCGTAAGTCAGTTCACTAGATTGATTCTCATTCCAAGGATAAAAAGTTGAGTAAGCAATACAAAAAGTTAATTTGTGGGGTACATGTTTGTGCTGTTTCTTTGCTTTGTAATGGATAGAATTTCATCCTAAAATGCCACTCGTTTCCATGTTACCAAAAACTCAGTGTTCCAAAGTGATAGATCTTTGTGGTAGTAAAGGTAAAACTTTATTTTGTGAGGGAGCTCCCTTGAAGTCCACATATTTTAAAACAAGCAGAATGCCTAATCTCCTTCTAAAACCACAGCAGTTTTTCTACAATGAAAACTTTTAGGCTGAGATCCATGAGTCCTCTCCTGAAATTGAATGTAAATTTTTGTAGTCATGGTCTTCTGTATATTTTCCTCAAGAAGATGTTGCTAAGTCTCATCTGGTTCTTAAAGGAGAAGTAAAGAACCGCCACAGATGGAGATTTTCTTTTAGCAATCAGAAAGATAATTGAGTCAACCCTTTTTTTTTCCATTTTATTTTCTGCTTTGCTTCTTCAATGCCTACTATTTTCTACTATTAATTCATGTTACTGTGAATTTATATTGTGGAGAACATTATTTAATGTGTACAACTAATACAACCATAAAATATCTTACCTAATATATTTGCAGTACACAGGAGATGAAGTAAATTTAGCACTCAAGATTTATTTATATGAATCCATGTTAATATTGACATGATAACCCAGAGAATATATAGTACTTAATATGAATATATATACCATTTTTAGATTCCTTAGGCCTTGATGAAGAAAGTTACAGTTTATTTATTATCCGTAATAACTGATATCAGAGTCATTTTTCTTTTGCTATATTTACCTCTAATTAAGACTAACTTTGGAAGACATCCAAATAATAATAAATTCCAACATGAGATTATCTTTTTGAGTTTCAAACTAGTTTTACCTGAAATGTGGGTAGAAATTGCTAGGACGTAGAAGTTGCTAGTTAGCTTATTGCTTTCTGTGGAAGTCCCTGGTTGCGCTGGCTCATTCAGTGTGTGATGAGCCTCAGAAGATGACTGCTCTCCTGTGATAATGTTGCTTCACTGAAGCATTTTGAAATGGTTGCTGGACACAGTGCAGATTCTTCCTGGTCCTCAAAAACCCTGGCAACTGACCTGGCTGAGTTTTAATTTTAATTGTAATATTTTGATTCCTGAGTTTATATCGTGGCTATAATTTTCTTTCTTCCTTTTTTTCTTTTCTTTTCTTTTTTTTTTTTTTTTTTTTTTTTTTTTTTTTTTTTTTTTTTTTTTTTTTTTTTTTTTTTTTTTTTTTTTTTTTTTTTTTTTTTTTTTTTTTTTTTTGGTGGTACTTGGGGGCTGAACCCAGGCCTCGTGCAGACTTTGCAGGTACTCTACAACTGAGTTTCACCCCCAGCCCATTTTTATTTTTAATTTTGAGACTAGGTCTCACTAAATTATGGAGGCTGCCTCTGGCCTTAAACTTGGGATCCTCCTGCCTCTGTCTCCACGTCTTACAGATGTGCACCACTGTTCCTGGCTATCATAAGCAGTTCCTATGATGAACCTCAGAGTGACTCCTCAGCATCAGCCAGCATACACAAGGATTGGGGGTAGTCTTGTGTCTTTTCTCTCTCCACAGGGAAATTGGTCTCTAAAGAGATTTAAAATGGACCGCCAGGGGGTGACCCAGGTGCTGTCTCGATTGTCATATATATCCGCCCTGGGCATGATGACAAGAATATCTTCTCAGTTTGAAAAAACAAGAAAAGTGAGTGGTCCTCGCTCCCTCCAGCCATCTCAGTGGGGAATGCTCTGTCCTTCGGACACGCCTGAAGGAGAGGTAAGGTACCCACGGTTCGCTGTGTGAAGTCAGAGGTCGCATCTATTGGAGTGGAGGCCTGAGGGGTTTTGCTTCTGCTCCCTTCTGCTAGACCATATCTTCTGTTTTGATTAACAACTTATGTGGCAAGAAATACTGATGCAGCTTCTCAAGGTATGTCACTGTCATTAAACCAGTACCTGCAGAAGCATTTGATTCAGTATCTTAACCAAGGACATGCGAGGTCCACATTTCTCCTGCTCATTTTAGTTTATCCCAAGAATCAAACAATGAAATGAGGAGGGAATAAGAGTGTGGATAATCAAGAGTCCCATCACCTTTCCTGCTCACAAGGGGACACTTTGGACAGCTCCTTATTTTCTTTAAGCGTGCTTAGAGAACCTGATAGACTCATTTGTAGCTAACTAGGAGCACACAGTCCAAGACCTAAAGTAGTTCTGACTGTCGTATATAGGAAGCACAAGCCATCACCTAAACCATCCATGTCCAACCTGCAGTCCACAAGCAACCCACGATAGCTCTTAGTGCAGCCCCACAAAATCTTTTAACAACGATAACTCTTAGTGCAGCCCCACAAAATCTTTTAACAACATGTATTTTACAGCGTTTATTTTCTTTGTGACACTGTGTGTAGTTCCAATTTTGAAATCCCAAAGTGATACTTCACATGTTTACAGAATGGCACGTAACACTTCTTTACAACATACTGAGATGGTGCCACAGTATCAAATTCTAACCTTTAAATAAGCGTAAATCCACCTGGTCAGTCAAGTATAAGTGAGTTGAATTTGAAGTGATTTGAGGCTGCGTGAAGCCACTTAAGGCTGCATCAGAGATTACATGAGTTTTTGGCAGCTTGGCAGGTAAAACACAGGAATTGCCTATACTATTTTTGAAAATCTAATTTAACCCAGTTCTAGATGCCACAAATTGACCATTTTAAAATTTTATTTCAGAGTTCAGTAAGACTACTTCATTTGAAGCAGACATTGATAGATTTGTTTTACAAAAACAGTCAGGTTTTCTACTAGTTTTAGATTGTTCTCATTGCTTTAAACTTTATTAAAAAATATTTTTTGAAAGAGGTCTTTTATGTATATACACTAACTATATTATATAACTTATGTGCAGACCAAGGCAGTTTCTCTTTACTTGATGTGGCCCAGGGAAGCCAAAAGGTTGGATACCACTGACCTACCTAAGTGCTAAGTCCAGGTCTTTACCTGGGTTTACTTCTGTAGCCCCCATTACTCCCTGTGTGCCCCTTCTCTTTCATATTACCATTGTTAGTGTCGCTTGATTGTATTCGTTCTAAATCGTAAACTTCCCTAAGGAAGGTTAACTATTATGTCTCAGGCTCCTAACATACAGCCTCATGCAGAGTAGAGCACCCATAAGTGTATGCTGATGTAAGTTAATTTATGACAAGTAAAACATAATAGGTTCCAAAGTATTGGAATTTATTGTGACTTGGAGGAGCTAAAAATTAAAAGCCCACGCAGAGTTGTGATTTTTAGAAATTATTCTTCCAATTTATCTTAAAACATATGGACATTCACACTAAATTATGCAGTTTTTCAAATTTGGATAATTTATACATCTTGAACTTTGAAACACTGAATTTCCCAGGGATCGCTTCAGCTAATTTCAATAAAATAACTACTTCATGCATCACTATAGCACATAGCTTTTAAGAATTGAAAATACAATCTTTACATGTCACGTGTGTCTCAAGTGTTTTTTCTGATTGCTATATTCTGTCCCTCTGGGGTTTAGTTCAGTTGGTAGAGTGCTGCTCTGCACTCTCTTAGGACCCTAATTCAATCCCCAGTACTGCAAAAATGGGAGAAGGATGTGGCAGTCCACTCCTGAAAACAATCCTGAAACAATTGGCCATCAGAAACCCTGTGATAGTCGCTGTGAGTCTGATGCAACTTGACGGCACCCAACAACAGCAACAATATTCCGTCCCAACTGGTCTTTTTGTTTTAGATGTTTTTTAATTGTATATAAGTTGTATTTCCTTTTTATTGTGAAGTAATTTCAGACAAAAAAGTTGCCAAAATAGTACAAAGATTTTCCATAATCCTTCAAATGAAAACATATAACCATCAGAGTTATCAGCTTCATGAAATTAATATTGGTAACAACACTACAATCTGTAGACCTGTTCACATTGCACCAGTAGTCCCACCAATGTCTTTTTCTGATCCAAGATCGTATATCACTTTAGTCACCATGTCTCCTTAATCTCTCTTAGTCTAAAACAGTTTTTTAGTCTTTCTTTGTCTTTCGTGACTGAGACACTTAAGGACTCTGGCCAATTATTTTGTAGAATGTCTCTCATTGCCAGCCAGAAGTTTTATACTTTTATGTAGCAACATTTATCAGTATTTTTCTTTGCTGTTTTCATATATTGTGATTATAATGACTATGATGTTCCACTGTTAATACCAGTTATTACAATCAGTTTCTCTTTTTGGACATTTATGGTCTCATCATTATTTATAATTACAAATAGTACTGTAATGAGCATTTCTGTGGCCACATTTATTTCATATCCTTTCTTATTACCTGAGGATAAGTTTCTCTAGGTTAAAGGATAGGTACATTTTAAGGGCTGGTGTGTGTGTGTGTGTGTGTGTGTGTGTGTGTGTGTGTGAGAGAGAGAGAGAGAGAGAGAGACTTACTCTTAGAAAGTAGTACTTGGTACCAGCAAGGGGTAAGCTATTTTCAGACACAAACTGTCCTTTGTATTACTAGTTTTCATTCTTAGAAATGACTGTCTTATTTTTTTAGGCCTGTGGTTTGGTTAAAAATTTGGCCCTTATGACACACATCACAACTGACATGGAAGATGGACCCATTGTTAAATTAGCTGGTAACTTAGGCGTAGAAGATGTGAATTTATTATGTGGGGAAGAACTCTCTTACCCAAATGTGTTTCTCGTCTTTCTCAATGGTAGGTACATGGTGGACACATGTTCATCCTAAATAACCTATTGGAAGTAGGGTGGGAATCCTTTATTATCCTCGTATTTAAAGCACAAACATACTTTAATTCTTGGCCCTGGTAGACCCTCATTTAAAGGCAGAAAAATAACAACAGAAATAGTTTTTCTGTTGACTGAGTTACCCAAGCTTCTGAGTGGACACAGCTATCTGAGCAAAGGGTGTCCACAGTAGAATAAGTTTCAACATGTATCTTGAAGAACAAGTTAGATACATCAGTCATTCTGCAGAATGATCAGCTCAGCCCTTATGGTGAGTTGACTTCATTGAGCCCTTTGAGCACTGGCGTGTTGGCAGCTATGGCAAGACATTCCCTCTCCTGTGGCTCATATTCCAGTTGCTTCATTCACATGCCTTTCCTTACCCCCATCAAAGCCCCCCCAGAGCCTGAGCAGAAGCATACCCTGTCCTTTCTCCTTTTTCCTTGGTGGTCTGTGTGCTTTTCTGATGCATTTATCTCTGAGCCCACATCTCTTCTCCGTGCCCCCTTTCTCCCATTCTGGGAGCCACTAACCCTTTGCAGAAGGTGCAGGCTGGTGAGGAAGGGTCAGGACCACGGCAGAGCTGCTACGGTAACTGCCCGCCTCATCCAGTGTCTCCCAGGGACTGACATACATGAGCTCCACCTCCATACTTGCCCCCTGTGCCTTTCTGAGTCCTCACAGTAACCCCAGGAGATGAAACCCAGAGCCTTTGTTCCACCAACAGTGATCACAAAGCAATCACAGCTGTGGAAGTCCTAAGACCAGCATTCAAACTCACATGGTCTGGTCCCCAAGGTCATGCCCATAGTACTGCGCTGACAGCTGAGGACAGCAAAGCTAACTTTTCCAGAATTCCTCAACCCTAGGCTCTGAGGCCCTCAGACCATCCTTGACTTCACCTGTGTCACTTCCTGAAGCCTGTGGACTGGCTGCAATGTTAATAACTATTTTTAATCAGATTATGTTTACTTTTACTTGTCGTCTTTTTGCTTAGGTAACATCCTGGGTGTCATTCGAGACCATAAGAAGCTAGTGAATACTTTTCGACTGATGCGAAGAGCGGGGTATATCAATGAGTTTGTTTCTATCTCAACAAACCTTACAGATCGATGTGTTTATATTTCCTCTGATGGAGGAAGGCTCTGCAGGTACATGTGGCTAAAAAGCATTTGAGTCTCTTGATATTAATTTTTGAAAGAAGTTGACTTGTTTTTGAAGCTGGTTTCACCTTTTTCACTGTTAAGGTAAATTTAATTCAGTTAGCAAACACTTCAAAGATTAATGGGAGACAAGATTAATGTGAGGTTTGAAGATTAGTGGGAGACAGTCTCTGTCCTCAGCTTAGTCTATTTGGAGAGGCAGAAATAATAATAATAATGATAGTAATTAATGCTAGCCACAATTTATTATTTTAATGGGTATATTATATGTCTAAGGCTTTAACTACATTGATCCTGTGATACTGGATTATTATTTACGTTTTCTAAAGAAGATACGAGTTCTGTGAGGCTAAGTAACTTCCACAGAGGTAGAGAGGTGTGGAATGGGGGTTTTACATGGAAGTCCTTAGAAGTCACTTCACTCCAACAGTAGTGATTTTACCCACTGTATTCTGTGACTGCAAACCGAGCTTTAAAGGATTAGTAGGATTGTTCCTTAGACATAGGGCGAAAGGGCAAAGGCTAAGGAAAGGCAAGAATGAAAATGTGGAGACATGAAGAAATAAAATAACATTAGAACCAATAGAAAAAGAAATTACTTTTATTCATTCAGCAAGTATTTATTAAGGGCTTATTTTTCACAGGCACCATGCAGCAGCTGGAGGTGAAGAGAAGAAAATGACATATATCTGGTCTTTGGGGGACACACAGGAATATTGTTATGTTAGGTGCCTTTGTTAGCCAAGGTCATTACCGTGTTTTGTAGCCTTTGCTTATCTTACTGTAGTCATTGAAGATTCCCCCAGGGACGGAGACACAAGACAGAGAGGTAGCAGTTGTTGGAAGTCAGAGTGGCGAAAGCAGGTTGCCAATGTTTGTCCATCATCCATTTCTCCTGATTACACTATGGTCTCCTTTGGGGACTGCCCTCCCCACTGTAGTCTGCTGGGACAGTTAATCCACTGCCTTCTTTCCACAAGCCAAAGAGAGGCTAGTCAGATTATCTCAAGAGACATTGAATCTGCGGTAGACTGAGTCAAGGGCAGAAAGTGGTGATCAGAGCTGATTCATTCTGGCAGTGATGTGTGTGAAAGATTTCTCATTTCCCCTTTTCTTTGATGTGTTGTGGTGTTTTGTTTTTTGTTTGTTTGTTTGTTTGTTTGTCCTTCCAGTACATTTTTAATGCTTCCAGCAAATTCCATTTTTGCTAAAATTAGCTAGCATTGGTTTCCCTGGTGATACACCTGAGAATAACATACCTGTGTTTGAATTCTAAGTTGCCACTCACTGACTTATGTGACTGAGTATATTACTGAAGTATATGAGCCTTGGTTTCCTTGGCTGTCAAATGTAAATAATAAGGCCTTTCTAGGATTCCAAGACCTAATTTGTAAGGTTGCTTAGTGCTTGAAAGGTTCCAGGTCCACGTTGTTGTTAGGTGCAGTCAAGTTGGATCCGACTCATAGTGACCCTTGTAGGGTTTTTAATGGCTGATTGTTTGGGGATTGCATTGGGAGTAGATTGCCACATCCTTCTCCCATTTTGGCAGTGCTGGGGATCCATCTTAGGTCCTCAGAAAGTATGGAGCAGCATTCTACCAGTTCAGCTAAACACCAGCCCTAGGTCCATGTTAAGTGCTTGTTTATAGCTATTAACAACATGGCCTAATTAGTGGCATGAAAAAGTTTCACGTTGTAGATTATTCTTTTTTGTTGTTGTTGTTGTTAAGGATTTCTCTTTCATTACATCCAGTGAAATAAGACATATTCTGAAAGGAAAACATTCTTTTTTAGAAGTACTTTTCTAATTCCAGACCATAGACCTGGGAAGAAGAAGAGTAGAATTTATTGAGTAAGGTGGGCCCTCCCTCGGCCTCCTATTTCTGCCCTCAGTTCTGAGTCATAACCTGAGCTGCTGCAGCCCTCAAGTGGGGCAGCAGGGCTGCTCTGCTTCCCTCCCAACCAGAAGCCAGGATTTTGAGGTACTGCTAATGTCCATGAAAAGCTCGCCCTCTTCGCACATTCCCCTTCTGCAATTGTGCAGCTCCTCTTCTCAGCTGTTTAAAAGTGCTCATTAGTCCTCACACAGTTATTTGGGCTTCGGGGTAGAGTGCACAAATGCCTGCCGGTTACTTGCTCCTCTGTAAGAGCCGCTTATCCAAATAGCAACAGCCCTTGACGTTTCCGTGCCGCATGCCATTCTTTGTGTGGGCGTTTCCTTTTGGTGGCGAAGCCCCCAGAGGCAAGTCACTGCTGACAGTTACAGGTTAATCTACCAGAGTGCTCTCTCTACCTTACACTCATTACATCACTGCAATTGCAAAGTATAGGAGCTTTGTTCTCTGCAAACATATAGCCGCTCTCTTTGGTCAAGTGTAGCTTTAGGTAACCTGTTAATCTAGCTCAGAGATGTTTTCCCTAAATCAGACTGCCCCAAACATCTGGATATTCATCAGACATTCACAACAAATGCCATTAGTATCCTTAGTGGTGGTGCTTCTTGGCACGTAGTACCTCCGTGGGTACTACAGCAGCTCCTCTTTACATGTGGGGGATACAGGCAGGACCACCAATGGATGTCCGAAACCTCAGATGGTACTAAACCTGCATATACTATGCTTTTTGATCTCTGAAATTGCTACTGAATGAGTAACAGGCAATATATAGTGTGGGTATACTAGACAAAAGGATCATTCACATCCCAGGTGGAGCAAGATGGCATGAGGTTTTACCACATTTTCAGAAAAGTGCACAATTTAAAACCTAACAATTAACTTCTGGGATTTTCCACACAAAGCCCAGTTGACCTTGGGTAACTGAAATCACTGAAAGCAAAACTACCGAAACTATGGATAAAGGGGGACTGATATATGTATGTGTGTGTGTGTGTGTGTGTGTGTGTGTATATACACACACACACATATATATGTATGCTTCTGGAATGATGCATTTACAGAGTTTTAAAAAATAAGAAATGAAGTATTTGTTTTCTCTCTAGACTTTATAAAGTATCATTTTTGTGTTAGCTCTTTATTTATTTATTTATTTTTTATTTATTTTTTTTTTTTGTGGTACTAGGGGTTGAACCCAGGACCTCGTGCCTGCATGCTTTGCAAGTGCTGGGCCACTGAGCTGCGTCCCCAGCCCTTTTTTTTTTTTTTTTTTTGCTTTTTGAGACAGGCTCTCGCTAAGTTACTCAGACTACCTGTGGTCTCAAACTTGCGATCCCCCGGCCTCCGCCTCCCAAGCCACTGGGATTACTGACATGTGCCACCACGCCTGGCTTAGCTCTTTATTTTTTAATTAATTTATTATTTGTGTGTGTGTGTGTGTGTGTGGAATTATGGGGTTGAACCCAGGGCCTCACACATCCTGTGCAAGTGCTCTAGCTGCACCTCAGCCTGCTTTTTACTTTTCATTTTGAGACCAGGTTTTGCTAAGTTACACAGACTGCCTCTAACCTCAAACTTGAGATCCTTCTGCCTCTGCCTCCAAAATAGCTGGAATTACTGGCATTCACTGCAGCGCCTTGCTGCCATTTCATTGAACCCAAATGTTTCCTAAGATACTTGAAGAAAGTACCTTGTGTGTACATACGTACATATGCTCACATGCATATAGGTTTGTGTGTGCATATTGTGTGTGTGTCTGTGAGAGGGAAAAGGTAAGTACCTACATCCTCACACATGCAAAATGTACTGTGGCCTCAAGCAATCTAGGAATTAGGTTTGTATCTGTATCTTCCCTCATTTCACTTTGAGAAACATAACTTGCTAACAATCCTGCTGTAAAATTTGTATTAATTTGTTCTTTCTTTTCATTTTAGGCCTTACATAATTGTTAAGAAACAAAAGCCAGCAGTCACTAATAAGCATATGGAAGAGCTGGCTCAGGGATACAGGTAAATGGCCAAAAGTAATAACTGTCAGTTCCTTAAATATATACATAAATGCTTTAATCAGCAATAACATTTGATCTGTGTTTTTAAGAAAAGTATGTTTTCACCAGGTACAATAGCAAACACCTGTAATCCCAGCAACTCAGGAGGTAGACCCTAACTCAAAACAAAAAGTGGGCTAGGGGTGCACCCCAGTAGTAGAGCACTTGCAAGGTATATGTGTGCACGGACACTGGTTCAACCCCCAGGTACTGCTAAAAAAAGAAAAATGCATTTTCATTTTTAGCCTCTTAATTCCTCCCCATCAAAGATACCAGCCAGGCTTTTAAAAAAGAATTCAAAATTCTTCTCTATGTGAAGTTGCTTGGAAAGGGTAAAATATTTATCAAGTTAGATCATGAGGTTTACAGATCATGTACCAAGGTACCACATTATTAAATATTTCTAGTAAGAAAAGGACTATCAGCAGAATACTAATGTAGACACCTTGGAGTTTCTAAAGTTAAATTTTTTATAAGTGGGACCAGATTGACAAGAATCACAGATACTTTAATGCTTTTATTTCAGCAATTTGTGATCACCCTGTGATCTAAAAATAATGTGTTTCAGATACCCCAGTATATTAGTGCTCTCTGGGAGAGAAAGATGCTTTTGGCCTAAATTAAATCCACTGTCTTTGGTTATTATATAAAATACTACAGTAAAATGCTTTTTAATAATGTCTCTTTACCAATGTTTCCCCAGGAATTTTGAAGATTTCTTACATGAGAGTTTGGTCGAATATTTAGACGTGAATGAAGAAAACGATTGTAACATTGCACTCTATGAACATACAATTAACAAGTAAGTAGATTCTATTAACTACCATAACTAAAACCTATTCTAACCATAGAAACTACCTTCTCTCTTCATTATCCCTGTCAATTCTTCTGTCATGTACTCTTGTAGAAGAAACTGTTAGAAATTATCCCAATTGAAACTATCACAAAGTTGCTAACAAGTCATCTTTATTCTTCCTATCCATGTGATACTTACTGTGTTTTTTTAAAAAGGAATTGTTTTTTGCTGTTAATATCCAGTTGTAAAAATTGAACTAATAAATTAGGCTATATAAAAGTATGTTTATCTCTCTTGTAGAGTGGTTTTTGTCAGTGGACATCCAAATTCTTATCATCAGGGCAGGAATTCCTTGCATAGTATGTTGTAAAGCTATCTTTAAGCATATGTGTAGTGTAAACTTGAAATGGTAATGTGATCATAACAGTTCTTCTGAACAATATTTTTAGAAGCATCTGTGTTCCACTTGGAATACATTACAGGACATCTGTCTAACTTACTTTGTGGTACAAATAACTAATATACCACTTACCTAAAATTTAAATTTTGGCAATTATATTGTTATATGTTGTTAGGTGCCATCAAGTTGGTGTCCCACTCATAGTGATACTATGTACAACAGGCAAAACACTATTGTCAGCGTTTCTCTGCAATTTGTAGGGTTTTCAATGGTGGATTGATTTGGGGGAGTAGGTTGCTGGGTCCTTCTTGCAAGCCTGCAGTATCTGGTGTTCCCAGGCGGTCTCCCATTCCAAGTACTAACCAGGCCTGATCCTGCTTAGCTTCCAAGATCTGACAGAATCGGATGCTACAGTGCTATGGCTGCAAGCATATTGCTAAATAGGTTTAATGTTCCTACTTTTTTGTGTGTGCTTGTGATACTGTAGGGCTAAACCCCAGGTCTCACATATACTTTGCAAATACTCTACTACTGCTACCCCCCCACCCATTTTTTGTTTATCTTCAATCAGGGTCTCACTAAGTTCTGCAGGCTGTCTCTGGCCTCAAACCTGCAGTCAGTCTTTCTATCCCTGCCTTCTGAGTCACTTAGGACTATAGGGGTATGCCACCTCACACAGCCAATATTCCCACTTGATAACTATTTATGTCTTCAATCAAGAGCAAATAATTTTCTGTTTTCTGCTACCAGATGACATATAACACTGTATTTCTATTATAATTTGATAAATAATGCTTTTTTAGTTACAATTTTTATTCCTTAAAGTTTTGAATCTCTCTGTTACGATTTTATTCTCCTCATTTTGTTTGAATATAAAAGAGGACTATTTTAAAGTAGCCTTATGAATAACAACTTTATGCTTCCTGTTTTTCAATCCAAAACCTAGTTTCACCTCTGACGCCTCTCTTTTCCACATCCATATCAGTTCCTTGGCCTGTCATGTGAGCCTTCAGAGTACACCCAGAATCTGAGCTCTTTTCCACCATCTCCACCACCGCCTAGTCCTAGTCACTGCCGTCTCTCGGCAGGACTCCAGCAGAAGGCTTCTGACTCTTGTTGCACATTTTCCATGTTCCTGACAGAGCAGCACACTCATGTCAGGGGTGCTTCGCATTCCTCCTCAGTCTGTCTACCCTCATCTCCTCCCTGCAATGTCCCCTCCTGTCTCCCTTCTCTCATTGTTTCTGCCACACTGACCTCAGCTACAGATACCCGCGGCACACACCTGCCCCAGTGTCTTTGCTGCCAAGACCGTGATCTTTCACACGACCGTACAACTACCTGCTTCTTCCCCTCTAGGCTTGCACTCAGATATCTCTTTATTGTGAGACTTTTCCTGACCACCTGTTTTAAAATAGAAACCCCTATCTCTGGCCACCCTCTTCACTGCTTTATTTTTTTAGCACTTATTTTCTAGTGCTAAGTACCATAGAATAAAATCTTTATTTCACTGATTTATCTGTGTCTTGTCTGTCTCCTTCCACTACAGACTTATGAGACAAGGAGAAGGACCCGGCAACCCACTCCCCCAAAAGAATCAGCCATTGAAAACCCTATGAATAGCAGAGAAGCACTAATAATACTGTTTTGCCTGTTACACCCAAGGTTGCTATGAGTTGGGCACCAACTTGACGGCACCTAACAACATAAAACATAGCTTTAAGCTGACATTAAAAAAAAAAACTAGAACCCTTTTCCTCCCTGCTGAGAAACACCTAAGGTAAATGAGAGGACTGGGGTTCTGCTAGGTCCTAAGGAAAATAATGTTCTTTCAAACAAGAGCTACATGGATAGTACCCTGTCTCACCAAACTAGCACAATAATTCAATACACCTGTGCTAGAAAAAAATCGAGGGATAACTGGGTAAGTGGGAAACCTTTTATGAGGTACATTGCGACTTAATTTCTGTGATGAGTTAGGACCTATTTCTTAGAAATCACTTCTCTTCACAGTGCTGTAAATCACTGAAATTGTTAAGGGTCTACTTTATGAAACTTGAAATTAGGAATGGAGGGTCACCAGAGGCCACAGATCTGAATAGGATATCTGTTATTTTCACCAAAGACCTAGAAATAAACTGGCTGCTCTTTCCCATTAAAACATCTTGGCATCAAAATGCGTATATATGTAAATGCCACAATGAAAAGCATGTCAGAATGAATCACATTAAGGTGTACATTAAAAATGACCAATAAAAAAAAAAATATCTTGGCCGCTATATCATTTACCCAAAAACTGAGTTTTCTACACAAACATACGATGAAAGTAACCAAGATTCTGGCATGTAGTAGTCTAGTACCTATAGCAAAGATGGCCAATAAAGATGTAATGCAAGCCCCTGATTTAACTTCAAGTTTTCTAGTAGCCACATTAAAAAAAATAAACAGAAACAGGTGAAAATAATTTTAATAATGTTTTTTATTTAAACCAACTATCTCAAAACAATCTGCCATTGAAAATCCCATGAATAGCAGAGAAGCACTGACATAGTGCCGGACATGGCCTCATATCTGAGAGTGTTTTGTCCTGTTGGGCATAGGGTCACTATGAGTCGGACCTGACTCGACAGCATCTAACAACAATCCAGAGTATTATGTCAATGTGTCTTCAGTATAAAAATATTGAAATATTTTACTTTCTTTCCCATTTAAAATTTTCAAAATCTGGTGCACATTTATAGCACATCTCATTTTAAATGCTAAATTTCATCAGGAGGACTCAGTTGGATTTCCAAAAAGGCTAGGGTTTAAGCTCAGTTAATAGAGTGCTACTCTGTGCACTGTGAAGGCTTGAGTTCCATCCCCAGTACTGCAAGAATAGGAGAAGGGCCTAGCAGCGCACTCCTGAAGCAATCCTGAAACAATCAGCCATTAAAAACCCTATGAACAGCAGAGAAGCACAGGCATAGTGTCAGACATGGCACAGTGTTGGGGAGTGTTTCATTCTGTTGTACATAGGGTCGCTATGAGTCGGACCTGACTTTATGGCACCTAACATAACACAACAATAGTTGAAAAGTAGATTCACAAACATAAGTAGTTCCAAGCCTAGTTAAAAGATTTTAAATAACAAGCTGAATTGGTTTTTTTGTTTTGTTTTTTTGTTGTTTGTTTTTTGAGAGAGGATCTTACTGTGTAGCTCAGTCTGGCTTCAAACTCACAATTTTCCTACCTCAGCCTCCAGAGTGCAGGGATTACAGGTGTGTACGAGCACAACTGGTTACACAAACTGAGTTGAGTTTTAAAATTGAAAGTAAATAAAATTAAGTAAAATAAAAAATTCAGTTCCTTAGTCACAGTAACCTATTATTTCAAATACTCAGTAGGAACAAATAGCTAGTGGCTACAGTATTGGTGGGCTGGGATTTAGCTCAGTGGGTAGAACGCTGCACTGCAGTCTTTGAGGTCCCGAGTTCAATTCCCAGCACTGCAAAAAATGGGAGAAGGACCTGGCAATCCACTCCCAAGGCAATCCCGAAACAGCCGTTGAAAACCCTACAAGGGTCGCTATGAGTCAGATACCGACTCGACGGCACCTAACAACAACAACATAGTATTGGTCCCCGTGGCACTATAGTAACTCTCCTTAAAGAGGATATTTTCATCTTGCTAACATGGTGATACAGCCTTACCAATGATACAAGTAATGAAAACAGGCTACTCATTTATGTGGAAATTAATACTTTATTAATACTATATTTCTGTATTCGATGTAGTAATTTCTTTGTGTTATATATTAGTAGTACATATTATAATAATACTTTAGATATAAGAAATTTCATACTGTCTTTCTATATTTCTATCATTAATAAAAATTTCTGTCACTAAAAAAAACTTTTAAATTCATGTGTTTTATTCAGGGCTTCAAACACACAAGAAATTGAGGTCAAGATTCTGGTGCAGGTTCAATAGGTTAAAATTGAAGAGAGTTGTGGGTTGGGATCAGGTTCAGGTTTAAATCCTATGTGTGGTTATCATATATTATTTAAGCATGTTTTTATTTTACTAGTTTTGCCAGCATCAACGTATATTATCGTATAAATCCCTCAGGGACCTAAATAATGATACTTTTTTATAATCAATAAGAAATATAGATTTTAGTATTTGATGCCTAAAGATGTCTAATTCTTAATTAACTTGCTAGAGACACCACCCACTTGGAGATTGAGCCCTTCACTCTTCTCGGCGTGTGTGCTGGCCTGATCCCATACCCTCATCATAACCAGTCCCCAAGAAACACCTACCAGTGTGCCATGGGCAAACAAGCCATGGGTAAGATGTCCTTCTCAAGTTTGGTTCTGAATACTTGGAGAAATATTTATGACTTTGTTCTTCACTAGTGTTCCGTGTTTGGACAAATTGGACGTCAGTGATACCTAGTGATTGCCAGCTTCAGAGGGTTGCTGTGGAACTCTGCAGTGCCTGCAGGGTTCCTGCCCTATCTACAGCTCAAATGAAAATGCAGTAAACCCCTCTGAACCCATTCCCTTTTACCAAATCTTGACATAAAATAAATGTTACAGAATTATGAGAGAGTAAATATAAGGAGCAAAACCCTGTGAAATGTAAATTGTTAACCAGGAGAGAGAGAAAAAAGAGCAGAAAAACTCAAGGTAAAGGGAGGAATGGGATTAAAAATAGAAATGAAGTTGTACAATGGGTATCGGAATGTCCCTAGGAATGGTTTGGCCTGGGGTTTAGCTCAGTTGAAAGAGTGCTGCTCTGTGCTCTCTGAGGCCCTAGGTTCAATCCCTAACACCACCTAAAATGGGAAAAGGTCCTGGCAGCCCTCTCCTGAAACAAGACATTGAAAACCCTATGAATAGCAGAGAAGCACTGACACAGTGTTGGGCATGGCACATTATCGGGAGTGCTTCATTCTGTTGTACATAGGGTCACTATGAGTTGGACCCAACTTGATAACACCTAACAGCAACAGCAAAGGAATTGTCTGGATGATACTCATTGAACTCATTATGTCTTCAGAGTTGCTACTATATCTCCTAAAACTTGTTACACCAATTTCTAAGTTCATTTTCCTTCCTCCTTTCTATTCTTCTTCCCTTTCACCTGTCCATCTATTAATTTATCTATCCACCCATAACATACATTGCACAAGACTGTGGATCAGACATAGGAGAGGGGCCTGAAAACAAGAATGAAACAGGCCTGTGCTTAAGGAGTCATAGTGTAGTAGGAGAAACCAACAAGTAAAGCAATGGATCGATGTAGTGTGGTTAAGTGCTGTAACAGACGGACAGCCAGGATCTAAGGAAATCAGAGGAGGAGGATCACTTAGATGGTTATTTCTGATAGTGGAACTGAGCTCAGTCTTGAAAGAGTATTTTCCAAAGACGGTGAAAATATAAGAGGGCATTTCATGAGAAAGGCTCAGTACCGTCAGAGAAGTGCCGTATGTGGAAGAGTTTGAGTTTTGCCTTAAAGATGATACAGAACTGGGTATCTGGTGGTGCATGCCTGTAAACCCAGTAACTCAGGAGGCAAGGAGAATTGCAAGTTTGAGACCAGAGGCAGCCTGCATAAGTTAGCAAGACCATGACTCAAAAAGAAAAGTAAAAATGGACTAGAGGTGCAGCACAGTGGTAGAGCACTTGCAAAGTATATGCAAAGTCCTGGGTTCAATCTCTAAATACTGTGGGGGGGGGGGAGTTGTAAAAACATAGAAGGGAAGGTTTTTTCATTGCCTTTGGGTGACAACCAGAATGCACCCAGCCTCTCAGTTACCAAACTACCAGCTGCAACTGGCCATAGCTTGGCAATTAAGGGATCCTACTTCATTCCAGAAGGAAATTCTATTTCTTCTCAAGTTTTTCTGTTGCCCTTTAGCTAGCTAGGAAGAAATAAAAAGCATGTTGTGCTGCTACCATGTACCTGAATGATGTAATGCCTGGACAGTTGGGAATAATTCCCAGTGGGAAAATCTAAACAGCGGCTCATCAATTTTGCCTTTCCCATTCATCCTCAGCCGCAGCGGAGGCTGATTTCTCGCTTGTGCTTCTGACTTGCTAACAAGTTGAAATATACAGTACTGCACCCTGTGTGTCATGAAAGGGCTATCACTTCTATTGGGTTTACCAAACCATTTTGTTTCATGATGTGAGCCCCAGCTGAAACAATACACCTTTTGTGTAGAACCTTCAGCAGAATTAACGGAAGACTAATCACTTCATCGCTAATGCCACTCTTTATGCGTTTGAAGATTAAAACAGAAGAGCTACAGCTATCTCCACAGAGTGGAGCTTCTTCTAAAATAAAGGGTAGACTTGAAGGAATGAAATGATATATTTTTGTTTTTATAACACCTCTCCCCACCAAAAAAACAACGTTTATTTTGTGGCCCGAGTGTCCGCAGCGTTGAGTTAGTTACCACACACAGTTAAGCAGGATCAGTGTGTACAGAAAGCCAATTCAGTGTCTGTAGAGTTCTTTTGTAGTTTTCTGTGTGAAGGTTTTTTTCCTCGTTTTGTTGTGAGTGTCATTTGCAATTCATTGTCTGTGTTTTCTGAGGTTGGTGTATTCAGCTGCTGTGACCCTGGGTCCTGCACATTTAGCTCCTTGGATACAATCCTCTGACGTTTCTGCTGACGCTCACAAGACAAAAGCCACTGAATATCTTAAGTAATAAAAAAAAAGCCTTTGTTACCATTTGTTATTAGAAAACACCTGACTGGAAAGAAAAGCATCAAGAAAACTACATTTAAAGCTGGCACTTGGCATGACCACGTTTCTCTTTGAACACCGAAATAGCTGCAGAGGTATTCAAGCAAGGTCTAGAGGAAAACTCACAAAAGAAAACAGGTCAGCAGAGGGAAAAACCCACCGCAGAAGCATAGGTCTGTGAAGCAGACCTAGTCACTGAGTGGGACTTCCCTGGATCAGTTTAATCCAATGCAGTTGTGACAGCTGATAACTAAAAGTCACACTCTTACCCAATTCAAATAGTCATCACTGAAGACTGGTTAAATCTCATAGAGATTCTGTGCAGATTTTCCAAAGTAATATTTTTCGTTGCTAATTATCTATTAGTCCATGTCCAAAGTGAAAGGCAGTAACCCAGAATGAATTCACTAAATGTTTTAGCCAACCTGGAAAGTTTGTTGTGTGCAAACACCTACAGCTTCAATACCAACCTCCTCCTTCACCAAGAGCTTGAAGCAATAAGTCATTTTCAGTCACTACAAAGGAGACCAAAACTAGTACAGACCACAGACATGGAAAGCCTTACCTCGCACATAAGAAAGAGGTAATCCCACATAAAACACCAGCAGAGGGTGTTTATTAAATATCATTTACATTAGACTGTTGTTAAAGTTCAAGTTTGCATATAGCACCCCTCTGTGCTACTGTGACACCCTCTCTTCCATGTATAGTGACATGGCCTGGAGCAAAAAGTCAGGTAGACCTCTGGAAATGGCCAGGTCTCCAGGTCCCTCAGCTCTACAAGCAAAGGCCGGGGGCTGGAGCTGCATTATGCAGATTCTCAGTTGCACCAATGCTAAGTTCGCACGAGTCATACTTTCATAGCCTGCCCATTTTATTAGTTGGCAATCCTTTCTCCCGTTTAATAGGATCACTCAGCCACTATCAGCTCAGTTGATGAATATGCGTCATGCCCTCCTTCATCTCCCACCTCAGTTTCTCACTAGCCCTTCCCCCTTCAACCCAAATTTTTAAAACTTGGTGTCTTTTTTTTTTTTCTTTTGGCCTAGGAGCTAATTCAGCATCTGTTTTTGTTTTCAGTAAATTCTGTTCCTGAACATAGTTTCTTCCTTTGTGTTCTCCACTTTAAATGACAATGGATTGTGTCGGAAATACACTGGAAATGGAAATATTCAAGATACAAAATATGTAGAAATCCTCATAAAATTTTGTTTCATTCTGTACCACCTTAATTTCTTTTTAATTGTTTTATATTTATTTATTCTTTGAGAATACAAAATCAAAAAATGTCTAGGCCAAATTATCCATGACAGGTTTTTAGAATTTTTCTATTGGTTAAAAAAAATTAATTGTTGTGGCTGTTTTAGGTATAAGCTCACGTGGTGTTTCCTAAGACTTGAATGTTTGCATTGATTACTTATCTTTTCTTAAGACTTAGGAAACACCCTGTGCTGGTGTTTTATGTTAGATTAGCTCTTTCTTACGTGTGAGGTCAGGCTCTTAGCATCTGTGGTCCATGCTCCTTAGTCTTGGTCTCCTTTGTAGTGACAGAAAATGACTTACTGCTTCACTCTACAGTTTAGTGTGCAGGTTAGAGCTGGAGGTAGAATGATGAGACTGCAGGCTGACGGAGTGTGTAGTTTTATTATTATCTGCACAACTAATGGGGCTGGGATTTAGCTCAGTTGGTAGAGCACTGCACTGCAGTCTCTGAGGTCCCGAGTTCAATTCCCAGCACCGCAAAAATGGGAGAAGGACCTGGCAATCCACTCCCAAGGCAATCCCAAAACAGTCAGCCTTTGAAAACCCTTTGAGGGTCGCTATGAGTCAGATACCGACTAGACAGTACCTAACAACAACAACATACAACTAATATTGCTAATGTGGTTATAATGAATATTGCCACCTACTGAGTACCCAAATTTTTGGGTGGGAGGGATGGAATCCAGGGCCTCACTCATGCTAAGCATGTGCTTTAACACTGAGCTGCACCTCCAGACTCCCAAATTCCTGCATACATTCTTTCTTTTAATCACAGTAATAATCCTGTGGGATATACTACTTTTTTTCTGACAAGGAAGTTGAATCCAAGTTTGGTTTAATAATTTATAAAAAGTTACATTATATCTTCTGTGTAATGTCATCTGTATAACTTGCTAAAATTCTTCTCACCTGAAAAAAACGTCTTTCCTCACTTTCTCCTAACTTCTGTGGATCACAGTCAGGCTGCCTTTCTTGTTAGATTAGTGATCATAAGCTCCTTAAAGACAAGGTTTGTCTTATTTGTTACTGTATCCACGTGCCTAACATATTGCCGGGGCTGGGATTTAGCTCAGTTGGTAGAGCACCGCTCTGCAGTCTCTGAGGTCCCGATTTCGATTCCCAGCACCGCAAAAATGGGAGAAGGACGTGGCAATCCACTCCCAAGGCAATCCCGAAACAGCCACTGAAAACCCTACAAGGGTCACTATGAATCGGGCATGACTTGATGACACCTAACAACAACAACAGCAAGCATATTGCCAGCTTTACTAACGGTATGGCAAGTACTGAACAAATGTTTCAAAATGAGTGAATGAAACTCGAAGTGTATTAACATTTTTAAGAAACCAGGAGCAGATTTTTGAAAAGAATTTTGAATGAAAGAGTAAGTTGGGAGCTAGGGGTGTAGTTTAATGGTAAAGTACTGGCCTGGCCTGCACTAGGCTCTGTGTTCAGTCCATAGAACCACAGGGAAAAAAGAAAAAAAAGTTGCAGGAATCACACAACCTGATTTTGGCTTATTGTAAAACTACAGTAATAAAGACAGTATGATATTGACAGGCATGTAGATGAATTTAACAGAGGTAAGAGACCCACACATTTATGGGTAATTGATTTTCTTATTTTCCTTTTTTTTTTTTTTTTTTAATTTTTGTTTTTTTAGGTAGCGGGGGCCTGAACGTGGGGCCTTGTACATACTTTGCAAGTGTTCTACCACTGAGCTACACCCCTAGGCCCCTGCCTTTTTAATGTTGAGACAGAGTCTCACTCACTTATGTAGGCTGCCTCTGGCCTTGAACTCATGATCTTCCTCGCGAGTTCCTGGGATTATAGATGTGAGCTACGAGGCTCAGTTTGGTAATTGATTTTCAGTGAAAGTGTGATAGCACTTCATTGGGGAAAGGAATGTCTTCAACAAAATAAAATCTTTTTTATATCTATATGGAACAAAAAGAACATTAACTCCTACCTCATAGTGTATAAAAATTAATACAAAATGCATTGTAGCTAAAACTATAGAACTTAAAGAAGGAAACATTGGTGAAAATCTTTACAACCTGGGTTAAGCCAAGATTTCTTAGAAAACACAAAAAGTACAACGTATAAAATAATGAATTGGAATTTCTCAAAATTAAACCTTTGTTCTTTGAAAGACACTGTTAGAAATATGAAATGCATGTTACAGAGTGGGAGAAAGTATTTGCCATACACATATCTGACAAAAGATTTGTATCTAGTGTATATAAAGAACTCTTCAATAAAATGTCAATGTAGCTAAAAGGTGGATAAAACAAAGCACTTCACAAAGTAATAGGAATGGCCAATAAGCTTGTCTAACTATGTTCAGCTATATTAGCTGTCCTGTAAAAACAGATTAAAATCACTGTGAGATACTACTACACACACACTAGAATGATGAAAACTTTAAAAACTCTGAATTATGTGTCAGGATGCAGAACAACTGAATGTCTCATAAACTGCTGTGGTGGGAATGGAAAATGGTATAATCACTCTGGAAAACTCTTTCAGTGGTTTCTTAAAGTTAACCAAGCCATTACTAAACAACTCAGAAGCATCACTTCTAGGTATTTACCCAAAGACATGAAAACACACAAAGACGTGGTCATGAATGTATATAGCAGCCTTTAAACTGGAAACGACACAAATGTCTATCAACAGGTGAATGGGTAAACAGAAATGTATATTTGCACAATAGAATAGTATTAACCAATAAAAAGGAATGAAACTGCCCTACACACAAGTATATAGAGGAGTCTCAGAATCATTATGTCAGCTGAAATAAGGAGTCATAAGAGTGTGCATATTATATGACTCAGTTCTATATAAAATTCTACAAAATGCAGTCTAAACTATAATGATTAAAAAAAAAAAAGATCAGTGGTTCCCTGGGGCCAAGGACAGAAGAAACATTCTGGGTCGCGATTATGGTGGTGGTTTCACAGATGTATCTATCAGAATCCATCAGGGTATTTTATACACTTTAAATGGATGAAGTTTATTGTATTTGATAATGATTAAGATTTTAGGCAAAGAAAGAAAAATAGTTCCATACATAAAACTTCCTTTTATTTTGTTCAATACACATATTCTAAGCTGTTTGTATCCCACTAATCTTTTTCATCCCATCATAAATAAAAGCACCTCTTCACTGTTTTAATCTATACTCGTATACCTTACTATGCCAATTTGTGACTTTTTGTTGTTGTTGTTGGGTGCCATTGAGTCAGTGTCCAACTCGTAATGGCCCTAAGTACAACAGATGAAACACTATTGTCAGTGCTTCTCTGCTATTCTTGGGGTTCTCAATGGCTGATTGTTTTTTGGGAGTGAGTTGCCTGGTCATTCCCCCAAGCCTACAGTACCTGGTGTTCCCAGGTGGTCTCCCATCCAAGTACTAACCAGGCCTAACCCTGCTTAGCTTCGGAGATCTGATGGGATCAGATGCCACAGTGGTACAGCTGCAGGCAATTTGTGACCTAAGAAAGTTATTAAGAAAATACGGCTCTAAGAAAAGGTTATGTCCTCGGTAGTAAGAAAAGGAAATCATTAGACTATAGTTACAGCAAAATGAAGCAATAGAAGTAAGATACAAATCTGGGTTTGGTGGTGCACACCTGTAATCTCAGCATTTGGAAAGCTAAGGCTGGAAGATCCCGATCTCGAGGCAAGCCTAGGGTACATAGAGAGATCTTACCTAAACAAATAAATAAATAAATAGAGCTTATTGATATTCTTGTACTAGTTATTATTTCACATCTGTGTAATACCCTTCTTAAGGAAGCTAAAAATAGTAATGGGGCATCCTAGTTTGAGCACGTGATTCAGACAGGTAAGCCTTATAATTTAACATCTTATGATATTTTCTCCAAAAAATTCCTTATTGGCAAAATAGCTAGCCAGCCGTTCATAATTTTTACAAAAAAAAAAAAAAATAGGGGTCTGATGGCATGTTAAAGTTCTATATCATAGCATATTAATCACATTTTAACATACCCACTATGCCTCTAAAAACATGTACAAGTAACTAAACAAGGACTGTCACCACTGTAGGGGATAACTGTTTAATATAATCCAATAATACGTTTCTTATTGAAGACTTTTAAGAAAGGTAAATTTTGAGAAAAAATGAGTGTTTCAATGACTGTACAATTTTGAAATACACTTGTATAATTCCTTACTTTAAAAAAATGTGTGTGTATATGTGCTTCCACAAGACAAGTTCTTTAAAAAGTCTTTAAAGAAAAATTTCTGATGAGGTCATAAGCCCCAAACATGTGCTAATGGATTTTGCTGTACCTCTATTCAGTGGTCAGTTGTAATGCCCGAGAATTATGTTCTGGGCCTGGTAGCACAATTTATAGCAGGGCCCAGGCTCTTCGGCCATTGTTTAGATGTGCAGCCCTTTATGCTTCCCTGCTGCATGACAATGCTTGTCTCAGGTTTCAGAAGACACGTTTGGCAGCCTGGTGGGACATTGCCTGAACCCTCGTCTCAAGCTGGGTAAAGTACACAATTGGAGCTGAAATCACAGCATAAATTTTAAATGATTTCATGGAAAAGGACAAACTTATTGCCAGTGAACTTTACCATGATCCCACAGCAGTAATCTTATTTCTAAAACACTAAGTGATGTATTGTCAGGCATCGTGTCCAGTTTATTAGTTGGCACTAAAGTAACATAAATTAATTGGCAGTTTATAGTGCAGACTCAACAAAGAGTTCATGAGGTTCATTATGACCATTGTTTTTCAGCTGAATCTTGATACGTTTTCTAGAGATTTAAGCACAAATCTGTACCGTCATAAAAAGGATAATGAAATTCTTCAATTTAATCCACTTGACATTTGTTGAGCATCCACAATGAGCTCGGCACTGTACTAGGTGAATTTCTTTGATACCCCCTACAGATTTTATTGCTTTCAATCATAATTGTCAAGGAGTACCATACTGTTTTTACTGCTTGAATAGTTGATTTTCAACCCTGAATTAAGATTGTCATTGATTCAATAACATGAATATGGATTAAAGGAAATGAGTATGGCATTTGGGTATTTGCTCACCCTAGGGCATGACTCCATCAAGTGGCACATAGTTAACCGTGGGGTTGGTGGATGTGTGCATTTGTGCAAGAGATCCAAAGCTGCTTTCTTCCTCCTAATGTTAACATCTGGTCTTACCTTCTGAGCTGTTCAGGGCGAAAAAAGAAATATCCAGAAGAAGTTAGAAAGGCTTATTCACACCCTGTACAACATCAACAGTAGGTCAGGCCTGAGTTTCCCAATTTTAAGGTCTCTGTGTAGTATCAGAGAGACTGAAAGACTTTTCTTTAGGCAGGCTGTGAATCCAAGTATATTTCTAACAGGACAAGAGAGAAAAGATCAGTGTTCTCCCGTTTCATTTCTGCTTGACAAGGACCCCAGTAGCACCCTTCCAAGGACCAATCAGGTGGGAAGGCTGATGGCTAAGAGAGGAAGAGCCCATCTGATTGGCCTGTACCTTTCCTTCCTTAGGATTGGGGACCTTGCCTTTCTCCACTTACCCAGCATTTGGCACAGAATTGATGCTTACTAGCTGCTTAATGGCCTGCAGCCGTACCACTATGACATCTGATCTCATTAGATCATAGAAGCTAAGCAGGGTCAGGCCTTATTAGTACTTAGATGAGAAACTGCTTGGGAACACCAGGTGCTGTAGGCTTGGGAGAAGGACTGAGTAACCCACTCCTAAAAAACAGTCAGCCATTGAAAACCCTATGAGTAGCAGAGAAACATTAATAATACTGCTTCACCTGTTGTGCTATGTAGGGTCACTTTGAGTCAGATATGGACTGAATGGCAGCATTAAGCAGCAACTGCTGCTTAATAAATGAAGAGTTAAACAAATTCACTCTTTCCTGCCTTTAGTTGAGTTCTTTCTTCTTTCTGTTCCTTCTCTCCTGCTTTTCTTTTTCATGTAGAACTTTTGTAATCACTAATGCCTTTCCATCTCACAGAGTAAGCTTCTTGCCTATGAATACTAGAAGTTCTATTCCCATCACTTTTCCCTCAGCAGCTAGAAATGGGCATGGGACATAACAGAATCAAGTACAGATTTATAGACTGACTTATGAAATTAACCAGTGAAAACTAAAATTCCTCAAAGAAGATTGATTGTATAAGTCCATAAAGTTGAAATTACTGTATTTGGTTTGGCATAGCCCGAGTATAATTTTTCTTCTTTGCAGTTTTAGTGAGAAAATTTGCTTGGAAGAGTCAGTTGCCACCATGAGGGCATTGCTTTTGAAATCATTGACCTGAAGATTTTCTTTTGTTTTAGTTAGCAAAGTTAATGTGTTCATCTATATTCATTGCTACCTAATTATTTCATATAATAAAATGTTATACTTTGTTTTCTCCAATATTGATGAAGGTACCATTGGATACAACCAGAGAAACAGAATTGATACTCTTATGTATCTATTAGCATATCCACAAAAACCCATGGTTAAAACAAAAACCATTGAGTTGATAGAATTTGAGAAATTGCCAGCTGGACAGAATGCAACTGTTGCTGTGATGAGTTACAGTGGCTACGACATTGAAGATGCCCTTGTTTTAAACAAGGCCTCCTTGGACAGAGGTAAGCAAAATTCAAGCCTCTTAACACCAGAAGTGCTTTTTGCAGAATTAGGTATGGTGGATGATTAATGTAAAAATCACTTGGTATCAAAATGTTGGTGTCTATTTCAAATGATTTGAATTTTATAATATCATAAGAGGAGATAATTATATTTTGGTGATGACTTTTTGTTTTTAATAATTACTATATTGAAATAATGTGCTAAATGTACTGTTATAGAATCTTTTTGTTTTTTTATTTTTATTTCATTGACAACTTGAAATACCTTTACAAAGAGAAAAATAATAATTTGCTTATTTTCCAGCTGGAATTACAATATAAGAAATAAGGGTTTTTAAAAAAATATATCTAGTAATATATTCAACAATAAATCTGTTTGGGAGGGCAGTAATAATATTCAGATGGAAAAAACTACTACTTATGGTACCTCTTAACCCCATAATTTATTATACCTTTTTGTTTTACCAAATGACTAAAGGTAAAAATGCACATCCACAAACCTTATCTTGGGGTTTTTGTACTTTTCTTTCTCTATTTTTCCAGTTTACTTTTGCAGATCCCCACCTCATGGTGTGCCAGCCGTCACCTGATCTGCAGGCTGACTTCTCTATTCATAATCTCTATTTCTCTTCCCTCTGGCATGCCCACTATGCCTTCCCCTTCCCTCTTTGTAGTTGCTAGGCAGCCATAATAGTACTCCTAGACATGTGTCATTGGCATTAATGTTGGCTGCACTTAATTTATGCTTCTTTTTTTCCTCCAAATGACAACACCCATGCTTTAAAACTAGATGTTTTCCTTTCTGATTAACTGGTAACGTTTATGTGGAAACCTGAAGACTTTGTGATGTCTGTCAGAAACTCCGAGACACAATTTAATGATCTGAGTTTACTGTCTCCTAGCTTTTAAGCTACCACCTGTAAATACAATGTACGTTTACACTTAAAAGAAGACACTTCCCGATTTCATGCAATTTCGATTCACACTACACTCCAGCCTGTTGCAGTTAATGGCTGTCGTATGACATTTGAAGATCGTATAATGTTTCCAAACCAGCTGGCTCTCTGCACTGAGTTTATTATGGCTGTACACAGTTTGCTGGGAGCTATCATGACTAAATCTTGCTCGAAGACAGTCTTCATCTACTGTCCTATTGTAGAAATTTATTTCATCTCACAGTCACCTTCAAATTTAAAAAAATTACATGAGAGCAGAAGATTTATTTAGAAACCCACTTTTATCTGATTGATTTTCTAAACTCACATTCTCAGATTTCTTGAAAAAGTTTCACTTTTGGTAGAGAATTGTAAGGGAAGGATTTCACAGTCATGCATTTATTTCATTAGTAATTGCTGGCACTTAATCTTGAGGCATTTTCCTATTGAAATGAACTCTGACATGGCTCAGTACATCCTGAGGAGATTAGAGAGGGAATCCAGTTTAAAATAACTGCTCGGCCAAGGGGAAAGAAGAAAGAAATGCAGCCACTGAATCTTGGCTGCATTCAGTGTTGAAGGAATGATAGCTCTTTTGGGTAATTCTGCAACTGGTGAATTTTTTACAGGGTATTCAGTCATAGACTTTTTTGCTCTCTCCAAAGTTTTTCTTCTGTCCACTTTCCTTATTTTTTTAAATCTTTGTCTTAGGACTTTTCCCTCACCCATTAGCTGAATGCAATCTAAGAATATAATTAAAGTTAATTAATCTTTAGGGCAGAAAAATCATTTGATTGCGTCTTCTTTTTATTCTCTCTGCTCTAGAGGAAAATCGTTATTTGGTTTGTTTGCTCACTTGTTCGTTTGGCACTAACCATAAGTGACAGAATCAGAGAAAGGAAAACTTTCCAAGGAGGCTTTAGTAGAAGTTATACGCAAAAAGAAGGTGTACCAAGGATCCTAGCTTAGGAGTTGGTGGTCTTGTTCTGTTCTCAGCTCTGCCTCAGCTTGCTGGGTGATGGTGGCTGCTTAATTTCTCTGGACCCCACTCAGAGTGCCTGTAATAGAGAGAGGTTGTGTAGATGATTCCCAAAGCCCTTTCTGGTTCTAACATTCTGTGATTCTGTGTCATTGTTGGATTTCTCTCACCTTTCTCCAACATGACCCATGGATTCCCTGCTGGAAAGTGGTTATAGAGACACTGGGGTTTATATGGACAGTCAGTAGGGGAGGGGTCCTGAGCCATTTCTTCAGGCTTTGAGACTGTTGTTTAGTTTATGCCCATCCCAAATTATTCAGTTGTAGAGCAGTTTGGGTTTTTTGGGAGGGAGAGGTGAGGTGGATTGTTAAAGAGCACAATTCTAGGTTTCGTATTACTAGTGGTTCTGACCCACTTTGATTTCATTTTAGGCTTTGGGCGTTGCCTCGTATACAAGAATGCTAAATGTACGTTGAAACGATACACCAATCAGACTTTTGATAAAGTGATGGGGCCAATGTTGGATGCTGCTACCAGGAAACCCATCTGGCGACATGAAATTTTAGATGCAGATGGTATTTGTTCTCCAGGTAAAAGTATTTTCAAAATAATAAATTTTAGAGTATACATTTAGAAATTATGAAAGGTATTCAATATTTCTGAATATTTGGTGAGCAAGGCAGAAAAAACAACAACCTTCAATACCACTGTCAAGACTCAACCACTGCAGTCATTTTCAATGAATTTCCTTCCAATCTGTTTTTCTATGTATTATGTTTTTACATAGTTGTCATCTATTTTAATTTTTTAATTATAATTTAGAATCATAGCAAAGCCACACTTTAAGGAAAGGGTTAGAGGAGGGTCTTTCCCTTGCATCTACACTGGGATTTCTTTCTTTATACATTTTGCTTACAGTCTGACTTTAGAATCTTCTTTCCTTAAAAGATGTGATTCTATTATAATTACAAACTTGAAATGAATTTGTTGATGCAACACACAGCCTCTGTCCTGTGGGTCTTAGAGACTATTGTGGGAGACTAACCTTGATCAAAACATCACACACTAACATATGTCAATTTACAACCAGCCTAAGGAATCACATAGGTAACTACAAGGACATTTTATGGCAAGATGATTTGACCTAGTTAGGAAGATCAGCACAGCCTCCTCTGAGAAAGTGACCTGAAGTCTGAACGATGGGCAAGACTTAACTAACGAAGAGGGGCATGTGTTCTAAGCAGGGTGAAAAGCACGTGCAAGTGCCCTGGAGCTTGGTGGCTGACAGATATGAAAGAAGGCCGGTGGAGCTGAAAGGGGGAGAGTGCAGGGTGTGGGGGGCAAGTGCGTCGAGAGAGGGAAGGAGGTGGGTGCGGTGGGGTGAGCCTGGGCACTGTTTTTCTGATGATCCCCAAAGCAATGGCAAGATCAGGTACACACTCTGAAATGCTCCTTCTGACTACAGTGTGGAGAAAGGATGAGAAGGGCACCAGAGTAGAGGAGAGACCAGCTGAGCACTGTCAGCAGACCAGGAGTTATCCACACAAACTCATTGTGGTTGGTCCCTGGGTGGTCAGTGCCACATCACACTGTGGTTCCTTGAGGCACACAGTGCATGGCTCTCCCTCATTCTGTCTGCCTTTATTTCCTGGAGGAATTCTCTCATTCTCTTAATGCTGCTGGTCAGTATGGCTTGGAAAATTAGTGCTGGGATAGTACTATATTTGGTCCTTGAACTTAACATGAAGAGATGCAAATCAAAAAGGGAATAGCAGCAAAACCAAAGAATAATTTTATTTCCTCATTGTCCAAGTTAAGTTGGTGGTAACTTATTACTTGTTGAAATAGCTATAAATAACAAGTAGTCCAAACCTGTTCTAACACCCTAAGAAATACTTACTGTGTTAACCGCGTCCCTTAAATCAGTTTAACTTTATTCACACTATGATATTCATCTGTGATTACTTTTTATAAATGGCTTACAGAATTACACTTGAGGCTTGTTGAATTCTAGTTCCCATGGTGCTCACCCATTACTTTCTTCCATGTCTGATTTTTGTGGACCAAGTCTAACCACACAGTTTTATGCCCCAGCATTCTCTGCATTCTACACATATGATAATGACATGTCTAATATTCTTTTCCTTTTCTTAGGTGAGAAAGTAGAAAACAAACAGGTGCTTGTAAACAAGTCCATGCCCACAGTGACTCAGATTCCTTTGGAAGGAAGTAACGTGCCACAGCAACCACAGTACAAAGATGTACCCATAACGTAGGTATTAGTCATGCCTTGGTAAGACATAAAAAGGTTAAAGAAAGAGAAAAGATGGGAGAAATTTAAGTTAGATTTTGGTTGGTCAAACAACCAGAAATAGAAATTTGGGGTACCGTTACTTACCATGAAAACAGTGGCATGGAGTATAAAACTGAACTGTAAAACTTGGTGTGAAGTGTGGGCCATAAAGGCAGGGGTTCCAAATGGATGGAATAGCAAGAAGGAACAGTGAGGGTATGGGGCATAAAAGGCCCAGGTTTCACATAATCAGGGCAGCTTAACTGCTGCTAGGATGTGGAAGTGTTGGGAACTCGTTCTGTAGTGATACAAGCAGAGCTGTATTTTTAAAAAATAAAACACACCGGCCACAGCATGTCTTCACCAATGTACTAAAGGATGCTCTTGTCCTAGGATGGGTTGTGTTGTGCTATCTCGCATGGGTAAAGCATTTAAACCTCCTTGGCTTTCGTTTCCTCATCTGGACAGTGAAAGAGTAGACTTGTTAATTTTTAAATTTCCTCTCAACCCTAAAATATAACAAAATATGAAACTTAATGAGATAAGCCAGTGACAGTCACTGCTCTGTGCTATAGAAACCATCTAGGAGAAAGGACAAGGAATCTGGCCCAGCAAGGAGGACTAGGCGATGGTCAGGAGGTGGGGTAGAGGTTACATTGGAGAACAGGATTCCTGGGTTGAACAGGCAGTTTCAAAAACCTACTCCACACACAGTCGTCAAGGCCAGCTATGTGCCAGGTACTATGTATGTGTGCTGGGCATACAGAGATGACCGAAGCAGCAAGCCTTGTCTGCAAAGAGTCACATCTAGTTGACAAAGACCTCCACACAAAAAAAGTACAGTGATGACCATGTTCATAGTCACTTCATCAAGAACTTAATATACCAGCGACTTCTGTGCATCTTATGTGTGTTAGTTAATCCCACCACCCCCACTGAGCTATGTCCAAGGAAATAGAGGAAAGGAGAGGTTAAGTAACTTCCTAAGGTCACACAGCTACACTTGGCAGAGGTAGGGTTTGAACTCACACAGTGTGGCGTGTGGCATCGGAGCCCCACTTGAGCGCTGTGCTAAAGGTGGCAGTGTGTGGAGTGGGCTGTGGACTCATCTCTGGGATGGGAACACAAAGGAGTTTGGACAGTTTGCTTGCAGGATGGTCCGATGCTGGCACTGAGTCCCACAAAACAAAAAGCTCTTACAAAGTGGCATGTGTGTAGGCTCAGGGACTCCCTCCTGTCCTCAAGGAAGAATCTTTTTTGTTCAAAGCCCATCTGTCCTTCTCCTGGCTCCTTAGTTTCCTCCACCCTTTTCAGAGACCTGGTTCAATCCTTTTGTCTTGTGTCTTCCCTTATTTTCTACCTGTTTTTATTGATTCCCTGCCCACAGTCTAAGAAATGTGCTCAGATCCTTATCATTATAGGAAAGGAATATCCTTTGTTCCTTCCCAGCTACCATTCTCTTCCTTTTCATTGCACTGATTCACTTCCGCTCTACTTCCCTAACTTCCTCTGGCTCCCTGGCCTCTGGTCCAGCCTCCTACTCTTCTGAAACAGCTCTGGAGGAGCTTACCAAAGGCATTCTATGCACTCTTCTCCTTCAGGAAATACTTTCTGAGCACTGACCCTGAGCCAGGAAGTATTCCAGGTACACAGGATGGCACAGTGAGCAAAGCCACCAGCTGTCCTGCCCTCTGGAGCTTGCAGCCAGGTGAGGGGAGACGGTGAACAAGCAAGCCCAGAGGTGCCCACATTTGCCAAACTCAGTGGGTCCCTCAGCCCAGGTTTTGTGGCCTGAGACTTTCCTTCTTTTGTTGACCTCCTACCCCTAGTGGCTGGTCCAGTTGGAATGAGTACGTAAATTGCAAATGACCTTTCTATGGCACTTGGCACCACTTTTTCCCGTCACCCTCCTGGTCTGCTTGCTCATTCACAGCCTCCCCTCTTCCCTAGGTTGGGGTGACCTTGTCTTGGTGACTCTTCTGCTTGTCTGGATATGCTCCCTACTCACAGAAATCCACCCCTCCTCCCCCCACACACCTTTTTGCTGATGACTCCCAGACAGACATCTGCTAGATGCTAGCTCCATGCCAGGGTTGCCAGACCTGGACTGTAATACCCATGTTCCTCCCCAGCCCTGAGCAGATTTCTCCTCCTGGGTCCCTCTCTTGGTGGCGATGGCACCACCTCCAGTCAGTCACCAGCAGCACACACTTGACTCCTTTATTTCACCCGCGAGTTCCTCTGAAAGGTTCTGTCTACCTCCCGCTTCTCCCTGCTGTTACTGAGTTCTGGTCCCCCACTCCTACCTGGACTGTAGTTACTGCTGACTGTTTGCCTGGCTCCAGACGAGTAAACCCTCCACTGCCCTCATGTGCTACGTTAACTGAGTGATTTTTCTAAACGTCTTGTCTGGTCATGTGACTCTCTTAAGGAAATACTAAAACTCTGAATGACGGTATTTCCTGAGGCAAAGGTAGGATGTCCGAGACCACCCTTGATCCCTGGCACCCTCTGCATCTGCAGCCTGCTTCTTTGCCTGGCCAGGTCTCTCCTCTGGAGTCACCTTTTCTGTGGCAGTGCTTGACAGCCCATTCCTCCCTTCCACCACTGCCACCCAACCCCTAACAGTTGGCTGAGGTCTCCTGGGGCCTCTTCTGATCGCTGTATCACTGATGTCTTGACCCTCTCCCCTTTGTTATTGGAGGCCAGCTCCTTATGTGCAGGAACTGTGTCCCCTCAATGTTTGTGTGTCCAGGGATCTGACACCTAGTAAGCTCTTCATAATCTCTAGTGTATGAAAAACAGGTAAGAAGCAAAGTATGTGGAAATCATAATGGAAAAGCCGAGTAGATGCAAGCACTGTTAAAAACATGATAAGAACCTGGAGTTGGATCTGACCAGCCTCTGCTCATATCCCAGCTCCACTCCAAGAGGCAATTGCCCTTGGACAAGTTACTTAGCCTCTCTGAGCATCCATCTTCCTTGATGTGGCAAAGGAATCACAGTATGGGACTGTTGTAAGGATGAAATTATGCTATACCTGCATCATAATAAACATATGGGACTGCAAAGGGGAAATTGTGAAATTTGAATTAACTTTTAAAAATGAAAGTAATTTGTCAGAGCACAAAATGAGAATGTCAGAATACTTTGTATTAGGATTAAACAGATACGTCGTGTGGCTGATAAATCCACAAAAGGTAGTTTGAAAACGAATTTAATGACTTTTTCCTAATATTAGTTACAAAGGAGCAACAGATTCATATATTGAAAAGGTGATGATATCTTCCAACGCTGAAGATGCTTTTCTGATCAAAATGCTCCTGAGGCAGACGAGGCGGCCAGAGATCGGAGACAAATTCAGTAGTCGTCATGGACAAAAAGGTAATCCTGTCATTTCTCAGCTCATTTATAAAACTGAATTTGCTAAAGAGTTTATTAACCACGTATATAGGAATATTTTATAGCTTCTTTCTAGTAAAAAAGAATTTACTATGTTTGAAAAATTACATTGTTATCAAAATGAGTAGTCTCTTATTTTTCATTTTACCCTGTTTATGTGTTAGTGACATTTAAAAATATATAGTAGAATTGCTTATCTGAGCTATTTAGTTCATTCCTTTTTCATTCTCTCCCCAAAATTATAGTTATAAATATAATCTAGATAGCATACCTATTAAAGTACATGTGACAATAGTAGGAATACTATTATTCTTATGAAAGGTACATTTTTAAACTACACTGTGTTCTGTTGGGCCATAGTAAGTAGAATATCAGCTCTAGAAGATACCTTAGAATTATCTGCCCCTGTGTTTAACAGCTGAACTTCAGAGCCTTTGTATTCAGCAGCCAGCTAGGAGTTCATTAGTTGGCTGCTGGGCTAGTATTAGAACCTGGGTCTCCTGATCCCAGCATAGTGTTTTGTCCTCCATGGGTTGGCCCAGTGCTGGGATCTGATCCCTTTGTGAGCCTTTCCTTTCATTGATAGTTATGGCTTGGGTTTGCATCCATTTGTGGTTTGTTTTGTTTGTTTACCTTGAAAAAAACGTAGCACCAAGCTGAGGCAGGAATATTACAAGTTTGAGACTAGAGAAAGACTGGGTAACTTAGTGAGACCCTCTCTCAAAATAAAAAAGCAGGTGTGGGTGCAGCTCAGGGCACAAGGCCCTGGGTTCAATCTCCGGTACTGCAGAATAAGTAAAATAAGATAAAATAATCACTGTCACTATTGATTAATTTTCAGTAGGGTTAATATACATAGTGTCTAAGAGTAGAAAGTTTATCCTGGGGTTTGACTTTTGGCTCTGCCTGCCACTTAGCTTTAAGAATGTCAAAAGCTAACACTTGTAGCACTAATCGTATGTCTGGAAATATGCTTGGTACATACATGTAAACTCATCTGAGTCTCATGTAGCCCTGGCAAGTAGGTACTGCTATTATCTGCATTTTACACATAACACAACAGAAGCACAGAGAGAGAGAGATTAATAGTTAGCCCAGTGTCATACAGTTTATGGCAGAATTGAATTTTGAGCCTGGGCAACTTTACTCCAGAATTGAAGCTTTCAGCTAATTCATAGGCCACCCTGACTGTTAAGCAGGTAGTTTGTGCCTGACACGTAGTAAATACTCAAGAAAGGGCAGCAATGATCATTAATATTGGCTGTTATTATTTTCACATATGCTTGAGATGTATGCTTTCTACTTTTCAACCTACATTCTCATCATTGCTTATGTTATAAATTAGGACGATATATTCCTATTGTTAAGAGATTGGTTTGCAGGTAATTGTGCGTTATGTTCTCACTATTGTTAACTTTATTTACCAGCAAGTACATCGGGTATCAACAGTTTGGTCAAATAAATCCAGCCTTAGTTGTCATCCTGCCAATGACACTATTTCAGACTAAGATACTATTTCATCAAAAATATTCTTAGTTCAGTGGACAGAAGCACAATTACTTTGGCCTGTCAGTATTTTTAAGAAAGAATTTGTTCCATCTGTTAATGTGACTTTGACACCTTATTCCCACAATTCCCTGAGATGCTTGTTGTTGTTAGGTGCCATTGAGTCAGATCTGACTCACAGGGACCCTAAGTACAGCAGAACAAAACACTACCCAACACTGTGCCATGCACACGATGTGTTTATGTTTGAGCCCATTGTCGCAGCCACGATTTCTTCTCATTTTGAGTCATGCCACATCAGCTAAAGGGGGTTCTAGGGGCTTACTCCATTCCTGTCTTTAAGATCAACTCTACTTTGAGGAGGCAGCTCTTCCCCAGTTGTTTCTTGAATGCTTTCCAATGCTTCTCTGCTATTCATAGGGTTTGCAATGGCTAATTGTTTCAAGAGTGGGCTGCTAGGCCCTTCTCCCTAGCCTATCTTAGTCTGGAAGCTCAGCTGAAACCTGTCCACCATAGGTGGCCGTGCTGGCATCTGCAATACTGGTGGCATAGCTTTCAGCATCACAGCAACCTATAAGCCCCGACAGCACAAGCGGACAGACACGTGGGAGCCCTGAGATGCTAAGTCATGCTTTCTCCTGCTTGCCAGTGAGGATAAAGCTCTCCATCATGAAACTGTTTCTCCTTTGCTCTTCATCTTGACAATTCCTGGACGCACTCCTGGGTCATGCTGGGGAAACCATCGTCATTTTTACAGTCTCATCTCACTTGACCTATTACCTGGAAAAGAACAAAATTTGACATCATAGAAAGTGTCAACACTGGACTTTATAAGAATGCATGCCATAAGAGAATATCCCCTTCTGCATCAGTTTACAAGCTTCAGATACTCCAAATCTTTGTCTTTTCCCATTAGTGTGTCATCCAGAGAAGAGGAGACTGGCATTGTGTCAGAGACTGTGCACTCATAGTCTCCATGAAGCCCAGGAAGGCCGACGTCATAGCAGACAATAGGTACTCAGTAATTGGTTGAGTATCTGAATAAATAGATAAATGCATTGAAGCTAATTTCAGACAAGATTCCCTGCTCTTGATAGGTTGGTTGTCCTCTGGTTGTAATTGGTGCATTGTGTGTGAGTCTACATGTGTGCATGGACAAAGTGTGCTGCTGAAATAAATCCCACCAGACCAGTGGGCTCCAGTAAACATGGCCTCCAGGTGAAATGTCTGTTTTCTGTAGCATTTTTTCAAACTGTTAATATGATAGGGATAATTTTCATTGACAGGAGTGGTTTCTAACATGCAGTGATCTGCAGCAGCGCATTTTAGAGATCTATTCACTCACAGAGGCCTCTGATGTACACGTCTCTCTGCAAAACTGAAGGAAGTCCTCCCTGGGGCAGCTGACCTTTCGCTTGGAGTGAGGAGTTTGTCTTGTTAGTGTTCCTTCTCCAGATGGTATTTAATCCAAGGGTAAAAACCTTCTGATGAGCCCACATTCCCTTGATAGTCTCCTCTTGCACAGCTTCATCAGATTTATTAAAAAGATTGGGTGATAAAAGAAAAAAGCAAACAAACAGAAAAATAGGTCACATAAGTTTTAACAGAGGAATGGAAGGACTGACATAGGATTCTTAACATAAAGTTTATTTGTAATTTTTAGCAAATAAATGCTCATAATTTTAAAAGGATGAATAGTTTTATTAAGGGGGAAGAGACTTGCCTTAAAAAAATCAGTCTCTCTCCTTCAGTTTTCTCCCAGAAGCAGTTTCTTCCCATTTTACCTTCATATTTCTAAGACTTCTTAAATAGACATATCCATTTATTCTAGACATTACCAATTGGTTTCCTATTATGATGGACAGGAGGATCCAGCACTTCACTATCTCTCCTCCTCAACACCCCACCCACACCCACTGCATAGGATTATTATAATTTTGGGTTACTTAATTATTTTTCTTTTCCTTTTTTCTTTTTTGGCGGTTTCCCCAGCATGGTTTCCCCAGCATGACCCAGGAGTGCGCCCTGGGGGTTGAACCCAGGGCCTCACGCCTTCATGCTCTGCAATTGCTGGACCACTGAGCTGCACCCTCAGCCCGCTTTTTGTCTTTTTGAGACAGGGTCTCACTAAGTTACACAGACTGCCTCTGGTCTCGAACTTGCGATCCTCCTGCCTCTGCCTCCCGACCTGCTGGGATTACAGGTGTGCACCACCATGCCCAGCAGGTTACTTAATTTTTGTTATTGTTATTTGGTGCCATCAAGTGTTGTCTGAAAACTCATAGTGACCCTTATAGGGTTTTCAGTGGCTGATTGTTTTGGGATTGCCTTGGGAGTGGATTGCCACATCCTTCTCCCATTTTTGCAGTGCTGGGAATCAAACTTGGGTCCTCAGAGACTGCATACCCGCACTCTACCAACTAAGTCCCAGCTCACACTTAATTATTAGATTGCATTATTATATTTATATATGTATATATATATAGTGTTCACTCCCAAAGTAAGTGATTGTTTTGAGTGTAACTTCTTTGTGACGTAGGTTTTTTTCTGAAGTTAATAATATTTTCTTATTTTTTTATTATTTATTATTTTGGTGGTGCTGAGGATTGATTGCCTAGTTTTCTTTATTCTTATTACCATTTTCCCATACAGTCAACAGCATCTCAGTACAGTTTTACATAGGATCAGTAGTCTATTAGGACCCACATACACAGAAAGATCTCCCTTATTGAGTCTGCCTTCTCCCTCCAAGCTGTGGTGGTGGTGGTGGTGGTTTGAGCCAGGGCTTCCCAGCAGTGTGTTAAGAACTGACCACCAAGGAAGTAATTAATAAACTGGACTCTGCAGTCCTCAGGAGTGCTGGGCAGAACACAGTCGTAACAGACTCCAAGCCATTGAATAGTAGCCTCTGTTTGTTGACTCTTATATTAGTTTCCTTTTTCTTCTTCCCCACTTCCACCACCTTCTCATGGTAGAGTATTTTGTTCATGAAATCCTTGAGAAAGGATCATGGGAAGTAAATTTTTTGAGGTCATGTATGTGTGAACATGTTCTATCCTCAAACTTGATTTATACTTTGGTTGAGTATGAAATTCTAGGCTTAAAATTGTTTCCCTAAGGCTTTTCATAGCATTGCTACATTGTCATCTAAATCCTAGGTTGCTCATGTAAACTGTGCCATTGTTGTTCTTCCTGATATTTCTGTGCTATACCTGTCTGCCTTCATCCTTTCCCCTTTCTCTGGAAACCTTTGCTATTTTCTTTTCTTCTTAGAATTCTTAAACTTCATAGGCCTTTTTTCATTCCTTGTGCTTGGTAATTGGACACCCTTGTGTTCTGGATCAAATCCTTTAACTCTAGGACATTTTCTTATACTTAAAGTGTTCACTGATAACTTCCTCTTCATCATTTTCCCTGTACTTTCTCATTTCTCACCAATCAGATACTGGATCTTCCAGATTGGTGCTGTAGTTTTGTTTTTTCTCCTTTTGTTTTTCTAAGGTAGTTGATCAGCTTTCTTTTCTAGATTTTTAAATATCATTTTTAATTTCTATTTTAAATTTTAGTTTATTTTTTAATAGTAATAAATATATCTTTTTAGTTTGGGGGGTTCTCTTTTAATTTATTTACTAATTGTTGTACTGGGGATTGAATCCAGGGCCTTGTCCCTGCTAGACAAGTGCTCTGCCACTGAGTTACATCCCTAGCCCCTGGTTTTGTGAGACAGGGTCTTCCATGTATCCTAGGCTGCCCTTGAATTCTCTGTCTCTGTGTGTTCCCCAGGCTGGCCTCAAACTCATGATCCTTCTGCCTCAGCCTCTCAAGTACTGGGATTGCAGGTATGTGCCACCGTGGTTGGCTTTTTATTTTTTTTATTTTACTTACCTATATATAATTTTTTGTTACTAATTTCATTTCTCTCTTGGTAGGCTTTTTTCTTCCTACCAGTTTTAGTGTCTGTTGTTGGAGACTGCAATGCCTAGTTCATTCTTGAACCCTAAAAAGCATTTGAAAGCTCTGTGTCCCATGGATAGAACTTGTTGCCTGGTGAATGCCCTTGTGGGCTGATCAGGCAGTAAACCATTTTATTACTGGAGCCATTTAGTTTCTGCGTAACAGAATCTTTCTAAATGCTGCCTGCACAGTGGAGCTGGGAGTGAGAGTTGGGACAGAGGAGAAGTTTACCGACTAGCTTCTGGGAGCCAGGTAGGGGCAGAGGCTAAAGCTCACTGCTCAGTGCACAGATTTTAGTTAATTCCTCTGTATCTAGCCAGCACCTCACCCTGCCTTCTTTCACGCTTGCTACCCTTGGGTCTCATGTCATTGTGGCCATCACTCATGTAAGTGTTGGGGGAGAAGCGTAGTTTTCCTGTTTGTACGGGGTGGAGAATAGAAATCTGAGGATCTGCCAGGCGTGATGGTGCACACCTGTAATGTCAGCACTTGGGAGGCAGAGGCAGGAGGATTGATGCAAGTTCGAGGCCAGCTTGGGCTATAGCAGGACCTTGTTTAAAAAAAAAAAAAAGGCAGGAAGGGCAAAAGAAAAGAAAAAAGAGAAAGAGTGGGGAGGGAGGGAGAGAAAGAGAAACTTGAGGATCTGCAGGAGCTTCAGCTTGTATTCAGGGCGAGAGGGAAGCCCCTGGAAGAGTTGGAGCAGATGAGAGGGGTGACCTGACTTTTTCTGGCTGCTGTGTTGGCAGAGACTGTGGAGACAAGGAGAGAGCAGTGACACCAGGTGAAAGACTGTTTCAGGAACCCAGGGGAGAGAAAGGAAGCCACAGTGGCTATGGTTTAAAGCCTAGTAAGGATAGCACCAGTCTCAAAGCAAGCTTGTGTCTCATTGAATTTGAGATTAATAATGTAAAAACTTCACCCTCCATCATCTCATAATGTAATTCTTACATGAATTAACTCATCTATTTATTGAACTTTATGTACCAAGCAGTGACCTAAATGCTAGAAATACAGAGAAAAACAAGACTATCCGCTCTCCTGGGGTTTTTTCCTCTTTGGGGAGGAAACACACAGGAAGGAAGTAAAGAAAAATATGAACACAATAACTTAGAGTAATGATAAGTGCTGTGTATGAAAGATGATATAAGAGAGTGACAGGTTTAGGGGCAGAGGGTATACTTTAGATTGATATTAAGAAGCAGCCTTTTTTAAGGAAGTGACATCTCAGCTGAGGCCTGGTGGAGCAAAATGAGCCAGTCAAGTAAAAAGTCTGGGAGAATTAAGTTCTAGGCAGAGAGAAGCTTTAGGAGAAAAGCTTTAGGAGGCATGAAGGAGCTTGGCATATTCAAGGAGCATTTTCATCTATATTCTACACTTTCACCTATACAGCTCATTAGTTTTGCGATTCTTACCATATAGAATAAGGAGCTTGAGGTCCAGAGAGCAGAATGGCTCATGTAGTACAGCTTAGTGCTGAGAAAGGCAGGATCTGAAGCCCATCCTGTGAAAGCTGGGTAAAGGTGGCTCTTCTCTCTCCTAATACCAGTTACCACTCTGCCTCTGGGATCGCACATTCCTGGAGAGTCCCTCATGGGAAAGACAACCTTCTCCGGAGACTGAATCCTAGTATTCCTTGATAGCCTTTTCTGTGTCTCCTTCTTGAGACAGGTTTCTTTTACAGTTAGCATTCTTCCTGGATAAGCTTCTTTCCTTCTGCCACCAATTCAGAATAAACAGTACCCCATATGCATTTTTCTAGGGATGCCTGGAAAACACACTCTTCAGAACTATACTTTCTGATGTCCCTTCCCTCCTAAATCAGCTCATTGAAACACTGTCCCCACTCTTGTCTTCCATCAGTCCGATGGCCAGGCTTTAGTTGCCTTGGTGAAAATTCACAGTATGTCAAGAATTTGAGCAAATATAAAAGGAGGTAGGTTTTTGAGTCCTCAGTTTGCTCATTCTCCTGATTCTTCTGACTACATGTGATGAAGTCGGAAGAGGAGGGTGCTTGTAGAAAGTGTGAGGGACAGCGCTTACAGAAGTTCATGTGGAACCTTCATTTGTGGAGAGCACAGCTGGCAGGTGTCTGTAATCCAGCCCGTGGTGTGGGGCCCAGAGGGGAACTGGATCTGGCCTAAGAGTTGGATATTACTGAATGAACTGGAGGTTGTAGTCCACAACACCAGTCATGCTGTTTGTAATTGTAATGAAATGAGCTGACAAAAATCTCAGAGGTTTGAGTTTCCAGGGCATAGGTATCACACCGTGATACCTGCCATGATTTGTTTCTGTTTTGACTCAAACACATGCTGGGGTAATAACAGTGGTTAGTTGAACTTAATTTTCGTGCTTGAAATGTAGAATTGCTTGGAAGTACTGTTTTTCCTTTTGTTCCATCACCTACACGTTTTCATGTAAGTCTTCTCTGTGAGAAAATTTACAGGATTATTTTGATGTAGTGTGTCTTGAGCGCATCCTTTCCTCCCTCCATTTGTTGTTCTTGGTGTTTGGAAAGGAACGTGCCCTGCAGACCGCTTGATTGTGTTTTATTAAAAGTTTTCTCTGACAAAGCTGTTGTTAGGGATTGTTTTTGTACATGCATAATGTATAGATTGCATTTCTGCATCTAATGCCTCTTGAAGTAGCCTCTCCAACAATTAGAGGAGACTTGAAAATTTCAGTTTCACAGAACCTAAGTTTCTATCCCGCTCAAGCCTCATCACTTCCAACGCAGTGAGATAATTAGTCACTAAATGAAACAAATGTGAAGAGGAAGCTGAACAGCAGTGGTTATATGCGACACATGACGAAAGGGCTCAGGAAGAAACCTGCCGAGGACAGAGAAGCAGGGAAACTGGCACGAGAGAAGCCCTACAAAGCTGTAGGGAGTGCGCAGGAGCAGCACGTGATGGGTAAAGACTGGATGTTGTTGGCCATAGAAGGCCCATCACAGAAGCAAAAGTGTCTTGTCAGTTGCCAGTACAGATGGGACAGGCTCAATAAAGAGAGTGGAGTCCTGTACCATCAAAAGTGGAGGAGAACTGAGCGAGACAGAGCCAGCATTAAGGAAGGAGAGTCTTATAAAGATCATGTCACACCATAAAGACTGCTCTGGGATCGGAGGTGGGCTGGGTCACTCACAACTTACTTTGTGGTTGAGAGAAATCCAGCCAACTCTCTGAGGAGACATTCAAAGATTCTTCGTTAAGTACAGCCCTCCTTTGGCTCTTTTCGAGGTCAGTTACAGATCTCATCAGTAAATGGATGGTGAGTCATCTCCCCTCAGAAGAACCTTTGATCAAAAATCTCTAGAGGCTGGGTGCGGTGGTGTGTGCCTGTAATTCCAGTGGCTCAGGAGGCAGAGGCAGGAGGATCGCAGGTTCAAGACCAGAGGCAGTCTGCATAACTTAGGGAAACCTTATCTCAAAAAGTAAAAAAGTGGGCTGGGGGTGCAGCTCAGTGGTCCAGCACTTGCAGAGCATACAAGCGCGAGACTCTGAGTTCAACCCCCAGTACTGCAATAAAAAATCTCTAGAGCAGTTTATCCTTTAGTCTTATGCAAAAATTGATGGTAATAGCCTTCTATACAGCAATAATACAATAATAACCTTCCATACAGCAAAGTTGGGAATGTGTTGCGTATCTGCTTACAAAGGAAAGAAAGTCTGATTAGGTTTGGTTTTGAGCTCCCTTGGAGAGAGGTACGGAAGCCCAAAGTCCTGGTCTCTTTTTTCAGGCATTTATACCTCTAGGCACTTTGGAGTGAAGCCATGGCTCATAGGGTTAATGTTCCAAAGTGGAAGTAGAGCTGAACATGGGTCTGGAATGTATGTCCTTCAGTGTTTTCTCTTCATACCCTTATGTGATCAGCTTTACAGAGTTAAAGATACAAAGATGTTCGCAAATAATGCTGACTGGAATCATGTTTGGAGCTAAACTTTCCACTGAAATATAAATAACTCATATAAGCTTCTTTGACTTTGGTATAAATTCTACATGGAGGGAACTCAGCATGAGCAAACATTTTTGTATTGAGCCTTGTTTTCTTGGCTGGTTAGTGCACTTACTAGAAGATTTCTTGCTCCAGCTGGGTGGAGTGGCACACACCTGTAATCTCAGCAACTGGGGAGGCAGAGGCAGGAGGATCGCAAGTTTGAGACCAGAGGCAGTTTGCATAATTTAGCGCCTGTAATCTCAGCAACTGGGGAGGCAGAGGCAGGAGGATCATTGCAAGTTTGAGACCAGAGGCAGTTTGCATAATTTAGCGAGACCCTGTCTCAAAAAGAGTAAAAAAAAAAAAAAGTTTTCTTGCTCTATTTTTTTTGTTTGTTTAGTTTTTGTTTTTGTTTTTGTTTTTTTAATTCTTTAGCCTAAGGAATTCCCAAGTTAAATTCCACTTCAGTATTCAGGCAAACCAAATTATTATATTTCCAGATATCCTCTTACTTTTGCTGCCATTCACAATGAGGGAGGAAAGAGTGGATTCCTTTGAAGTGGAGAGGGAAAAAAAAAGCAATATATCACTTCCCTGAAAGAACATTTCTCAGTCTCTCATGTGAAAAAGGATTAGCACCTCCAACAAAGGTCCTGTAGATCACAGAATCGGGCAGCAATACCAAACAGTATTCCTAAGGAGAGGAAAAACTGTATTTGAGCAAGAGTGTTTGTCCTGGCAAACAGAAGCTTTTTAATAACTGCAAATCTGAGATAATGGCATACACTCCTCAGTGTCTAACCCAGATCCTCAAGGACCAGACAGCTAGTTTAAATGGACTAAAGTCAACCTTTATTCTGAAATAGAAGTCTAGTGTTATCGAAATGTAATTTTTCACTTAATGTTTCACTGCAACTATCTGTCGTTGGCTAATACAGATAAAATTGTTGGGAAGATCCATCTTTGATCCTCTGTTCAAAAAAAGTCCCATTATAAGGTCACTCGCCTCCATTTTGCATTAATAAGTTATTCAACAACCTGCTCAATTAACTTACTAAGAATGTTCCTTAGAAGAATAGAAAACCTTACTTTCCAGCACATTTAAAAAAAAAAAAAACTTTATACAATACCCTAAAGAGGCTGTGGGAAGTAAGAAAATGTTTATTCATGTATGCCAGAAAAGTGGGGAAGAGAGTGTGTTAAACAAGTTCTGATTGAAAACTAGTTTTCTAAGACCTTCGTTTGTTGTTTCTTTCTATATTGTTTTCTAAAATCGAGAGAGTGAGAAGATCCTGATTTCAAGTAATAATAATTGTAACACCACCACCACTCGTACTCATGTAGTACTTGAGACTGTCTAAAATCTTCCCTGTGAGACTGAAGCTTCAAACGGTCTGGATGTCTTTGGCTCCCTACTTTGCCTGATCCTGCTTGAATGGAAGTTTCTAAATGGGAGGGGAGAAGGGGCTGATAGGGCTAACAGTGTGAGCCCCTAGATAAGGTGTGTGATGTCAGACATCCCTCAGAGTTTGAGTCCGAAAAGAAATCCCAACAACTCTTTCATGTTAGAAATCAGGATTATATTGCCCATATAGATGCCTTATTATAAGAAGCTTTCATTTAGTTTTCTTTCTAAGAACAAATTTTGGTCTTTGGTAGCTAGCCTGTAACCCTCTGACCTTTCAGTAAATATCGAGCTAAAGCTTTGAAATTAGGGTATTTAGTGTTTTATGGCCCAGAATAAAAATCTCCAATTCTGTTTCCAAATAGTGTAGCCTCAACACATTTTATTAAGCTCTTGACACATTCAGCCGTGTGTATTTTGTAAAGTTCCTATGGTTATTGTTTTACAATAGCTGCTTCCAGAAGCATTGTAAGGGTTTCAATTAATCAGCTCTTTGTGTGCTTCAGACTATGCAAATTTATCACATCAAACCATTCAACTGCTCATGGGAAAGCCGTGTAAAAACTGTATTGTCTTCTAGCGCCTCCTCTCATTTAGAGTGATGTTTTAATAAGAAAGCTAATCAAGTTTTCTTATGCATTATTTATCGGCTAACATGTAAGGAAGAGCTGAATTAAAATTATGTCAACCAGGATATGGCAAGTGATGTGATAGATCTGGAAGTGATTCAACAACGGAACAAAGCTAATATGATTCAACAGTTTTTTTGACTACCCCCTCCCCCTTGGGATTATTTAAGGGGGTGGAGCGAAAAAGAAGAGGTTAATTCGATAACTGGAAAGGGAGAAGGGAAGAAAGGAGCAACCACCTGTGTTAGCCTTCACGTTTTGATTTAGAAATTTACATTTTTGAATGTATAAAGGCCCATAGAGATGAGTTCATTCAAAGCAAATCATTTCTTAATAGGAACAAACTTGAAAGCATTCCGGCTGCTTCTTCAGCCCTATTTAGCACTATATTCATCAGCAATAAGCTGTTTGCCCCTAGAAACCCACTGCCCTGGGCCCTGGATAGCTCTAAAGGTATTAGGAGACAGTGTCCTAATAATGTTAAATGACCTTAACAAGCCATGCAAGGTACAGGGTTCAGCTTCTCAGCCAAAGGTAGCTGGACTAGTTTGGGCTGGCTATTCATTAAGTTGGTCTCCTTTGCTTTGCTAGTGTGCTTCCTGCTGAGAGTAATTAGGTTGCTTATATAATAATAATTCCTTGTGTTTAGATGGAGCCTTTCTCTAAGGATAGTAAAGTACCTCTCAGACATTAGCTCATCTGTTCTAACACAATTAACTTCATGAGGTAGGTGCTAATTTTCCCATTATAAAGACCAAACTAGTAAGGCTTCACCACTGCACCCCCTGCCCCAAGGTAACAGAGTATCTGTTGAATAGAAGAACATCAAATTAAAGTCACCTGATTCCTTGCTGTCCTGCCCTCCACTGGACTGTAGCCCAAAGGGAGATGAACTCTACAAATGGCTTTTCCCCACATTCATAAACCTTATTAACACCAAGCATCAAGCGTTCACTACTTGACTAAACACCATCCCTCTTACTGTACCATGAGTGTAAAGGAAAAGCAGAGCAGCATTTCACCCTTTGTTCGGCAGTGTTAAACTGTGCAGAATAAATGGCCCTGTGTAGCAGTTGTGTATCCACCCAAAGTAAAAAGCCTGTGAGTTAGAATCTGATGAGTATGATTTCAGCAGCCCCTCCTGCTACATTTGCTTTGCATCACCTAGAGCATTCAGGAGTGGCAGGCAGAATTGTGTAAATGGGTTAGTTTGCAGTGTTCACTTGGATTAATCTGCACACGCTACCTCTACCTATCTAGAGTTGATGCCTTGCACCTCTTTCTGTCCCCACCTCCTCATAATGCTTGTCACACAGCATATACTTAGTAATGGCTAACCTGGCCACCAACACATAGAAAACCATTTATTTTCTGGTCAGCTCTTAACACATTGAAGTCACATCAGAAACAGCTCTTGAATTAAAAATGTCAGCCACACGCAATGGTGGTTGTTGTTAGGTGCCATCGAGTTGGTATCCGACTCATAGCGACCCTCATAGGGTTTTCAGTGGCTGATTGTTTCAGGATTGCCTTGGGAGTGGATTGCCAGACCCTTCTCCCATTTTTGCGGTGCTGGGAATTGAACTCGGAACCTCAGAGACTGCAGTGCAGCTCTTTACCAACTGAGCTAAATCCCAGCCCACACACAATGGTGCACACCTGTAATTCCAGCAACTGGGGAAGAGGATACTATAGCTTTAGTCCCCTGGCCTCCAACCATGCCTGATCTTGGAAGCTAACAAGCAGACTCGTTAGTCTTTGGATAGGAGACCACCAGGGAAAACCAGGTGCTGCAGGCTAGGGAGAAGGACCTGGCAATCCACTCCTGAAACAATCTGCCATTGAAAACACTGTGAATAGCGGAGAAGCACTGACAGTAGTGCTAGGGAGTGTTTCGTTCTGTTGTACATAGGGTCAATAGGAGTTTGATTCCACTCAACGGCACCTAACAACAACAACAAGGGAGAAGGAGGCAGGAGGATTCCAAGTTTGGCGCCAGAGGCCGCTTAGGGAGTCCCTGTCTCAAAATAAAAAGTAAAAAATGGACTGAAGGTGCAGTTTAGTGGTAGAGCACTTGCAAAGAATGCACAAGGCCCTGAGCTTAATCCCCAAGGATCACAAAAACAAAAAACAACAAAAAAAGTCATTACAATTGTCCTCTGAAGTTACTGTCTACTTTTCCTGTCTGTATACTGTTCTAGAATCCTTTGACATTTTTTTCTTATCTCTTGTTTCTTATGTTCTTACTTTTTATCTATTTAGCTCATTATAGATCTATTTATCTATTTAGTTCATTATACGGATCCAGCACACTAAAACTAATATTTTTCAAAGTCAGAAATGACTTTTGAGTAAGCCAGTTGTCATTGATAATTGGAAATTTTTTTGAGAAAATCAGTTGGACTTTTGGTTGGACAAACCCATTTTCATAGTATTGCTGTGTTGCCCTGTGAAGCCACAGAAATAAAATAAGCAAACTGGTGTACGAGCCCGCAGTGTCTGGAGCATGACACAGAGCTCTGACCGCAGGTCTCCTAAGTGGATTGGCACCCAGGTGTAGCTTCTTTGGGTGCCCTAAGTTCTGCCTCATTACAACTTGACATTAAGATCTCTGGTGATAGAGTAATATGCTGTTGGCGGGGTATTTGCAGTGCCTTTCTGCCCTGGCTTCCTGAGATTCCACTTTTCCTTATCAGTTTATGTTTGTTAAAAGTCCTGTGGTGCAGGTTGCGCTCTCATCCCCAGTCGGCCCCATGGGTGTGTTAGATGTTCCTGGGTATGTTAAACTGGTGTATTTTCGGTTTACTGCCAGGAGGTTGTGCTATAAACAATGGGCTTGAGACACCAGCATGAGCCAAGAAATAGACTTTATTTTAAAATCTGAAATGCTGTATAGGCATTTAAGGTATGAATTGGTGATTATTTCATAACAGCTTCCATTAGCTGTGGTGTATTTGTAGTCCATCCTCTTTTCAGGGATCTAGAAGAGCATTAACACACTGGAGTATACTGCATGCCATTTACATTCTTAAACCAGTATTGAAGGAAAGTGGCTATAACTTTTAAGAGTTCTTAATACTAGAATGGATTTTATGCCTATTTCCCTACAGAAAAGAGTTTTCATTTTTCATTGGGAAATAAGAAATCTTCCCACTTTGATGAAGGATCTGAATACTTCTGAAACAGAGAAATACCTTAAAAAAAAAAAAAAGGAAAAGCCTAGTTCTAAGATTGAGAACTTTGTTTTTCCTCATAATGAATTCAGTAAAATGCACACTTTTAAAAATCATCTGTCTCATTTGGGATTCGAGATCATCAAATTCTGTCTAAATATTTTGTTTTAACTTCTAAGCTCATTATGGCCTCTTTGTGTTAACTTGTATTAAAATCTGTCAGCTATGACTGGTCTCATAAGCACAGTCAGCGGACCAGAATAAGTTAATTATTTACTTGTGTCACTAGTGCTCTTCATCTAATGAAATGCACAGCTGTGTTAGATCTGCGCTTGGATGTGTAGCTTCCATTGTTCCACAAGTCAGCAGAGGGTAGAAGCCGCAGTGATGGAGAGCCCTCAGTTCTTTCTGCTGTTCTGGCTTTCTGTGTCGATTTCATGGATCTTTTATCATTCACTTTCACACAAAACAAACAACACAGGGCTGTCTGCTATGGGAACCATCTTGGCATATAAAAGGGTTTTCAGAGCCTAAAGTAATTTTAAGTTAGCGAAGATTTAATTTTTGGCTTACAGGTGCCCTTGGTTCAGATACAGCCAAAGCAGTTCCTAGAGTGGAATGAGAAAAATATGAAAGCTACTTACGTGTATTTTTCTTTTTTTTTTACAAAGAATCAGAAAAGACCATATAAGAAAACAACTTCCCAAAAAGGAAGCTCTGCACTTAATATTAATCAGGTTTCAAGAAAAGTTGTTAAAGTCTAATTTCAAGGGAGTAAGCATTTCTTTCATTTTCGTAAGGTAATGAAGTTAAAATTTGCTTGATTAAATGCATCAACTAAAACTGAATGCACAAAATGCAAGTCATCTCTCTCCTGACCCTCCCCCAGTCCCCATGTGTATGTCATGCTTCCTTGGGCAGTTTTGGGACCTCCTGTCCCTCACTCCCACCTTCCCTTGGAGGGTGGACGGCAGCTCCTCCTGAGCCGACGCCGGCATCCCTCTGTGAACTGATGCTGGAGGGGTGCTGCATTTTTTTCTTTGGTTTTATTTTTAAGGGATATAACTAGACCTTCCACCTCCTCAACAGCCAAAATTGCATTCTCGCCTAGATATCCCAGAACCCGCCCCTTTCAGGGATTGCCGTTTTCAACATTTTGTTCACAGCTAAACAATGTTGTTGTTGTTGCACGTAGATTTACAATTTGATCTCTTTCAAAGTACATTTCCCCAGTAGCCCTAGGGTTTTGTCAGATAATTTCAGTACAGATAAGATGGATTTTTGAAGAGAAGAAAAAAGGTTCACACCCTTTGCTTGATTTAAATTCTAATACATTGTAGCTGAATTTCAACTGAATGATTGTTTCTGTTCTTTATGTAGGAAAGTTATACATTCTTACAGTAAACAAAACCATTTCAGCCAAAATGCCAATTAAAGTACTGTATTCTCCAGAATTTAACTCCACAAACCTAATTACCATCTTGTTGGCAACCAGTAGAAATCAGACTATTAACCAATATTAAATAGACAGATGGCATTCCTTCCCTTTAGATTTTAGCTCTTCCTGACTGTGACAGATCACAAAGATTTTATTTTAAACTGGTTTGAGGCGCTAAGGATGTAGCTTAATGGCAGAGCCCTTGCCTAGCATGCGCAAGGCCCCTGGTTCAATACCCAGGAACACACACACACACACACACACACACACACACACACACACACACACACACAGCGGAAGTAGTGTAGTTTGAATAATTACATAGAAAGTCAAACCAAGGAACGAAAAATTTGAGAGTCATTTTTCACTAGGTACAGATGTTAATAATTTTACACAAAGAGAAAAGGAATTTTATTTTACTGCAATATAAGATCATTATTTTCTTATTTCGGTGCCATTGAATACTCCGTTTCCCAGTTCTAAAGCACGCAGGTTGTGGTTGATAATCCGAATTCTACTCCTATTCCTCCTCCCAAGGAAAAAAAATCAGAAAAGTTGAAAACTATTTAGCAACAAATCTCTAGTTTAGAACAATATTAAGAGAGAAAGTTCAGTTCATTTAAGAGAGTATTAGTGTACATAGAATTGGTAGGGTTTAGTTTTGTTCTGTTTTCATTCTTAGAATTCCACTTCTAATTCTAACTTTTTTCCTCCAAGAATGGTTTGGCATTTAATTTTCTTGTTTATCTTTACAAATTCAATCAAAGATCACTTGTCTAATGTGCGGTAACCACTAGGAATTAAAATTCCTTAAGGCAGTTGAGGCTCAGCCAGAGAAGTCCTAGCAAGAATCAGCTAACCAGCCAACCCAGGGGTGGACCTATCAGCACGTCAGCCACACCCAAGTACTTCTTGTCACGGTTTTTTAAAACTACCTTTTGCATACACTCTTATTCAATGAGTTCTGTGTTCGGTTGTCAGAATTTGTTTTCCTATGATGTGGGTGCTGGATTTAGCTCAGTTGGTAGAGCGCTGCTCTGTAGTCTCTGAGGTCCTGAGTTTGATTCCCAGCACCACAAAAATGGGAGAAGGATATGGCAATCCACTCTTGAGACAATCTCAAAAAAACAATCAGCCGTTGAAAACCCTATAAGGGTCGCTATGCACCTAACAGCAATAAGAAGCATGATGTGGGTGCCACACTTAGCAGGTCACTAACAAGCCAATGAGGAGCGAAGTTGCTGCTGACTTTCACCTTAAGGGATATGGGCAGGCCAGGCGCCAGGGCAGTTGCTGCTCTTTGGTCCTTGTGGCACAGGCAGGTGGGCGGGCAGCCTGTCAGCACCATTGTGTTTCATGCTGGCAGGACAGTTTGCAGACTACAGTGGATTTTTGCAAGGAGAGTCATTTTTGAACTATTTGTCTAGAAGAATTGTTGGAAATTGCGTTTGTCACTCCTGATGAAGACCATGGGGAAAGATTTAGAACAGTGGGAATAGAGATAGCAGCAGGGAGATCCCAATTAACTACTGTATTCTTTTCTGCCGATTTGCTTTACGTGGCATGAAATCTTCTCTCCCCCAGGTGTTTGTGGCTTGATCGTCCCCCAGGAAGACATGCCATTTTGTGATTCTGGCATCTGTCCGGACATCATAATGAACCCACACGGCTTCCCATCGAGAATGACGGTCAGTTACCTTTAGGCTTTTCAGAGGCACGGCTTTGAAGGAAGAAAGCAGGCAGTTAGTTTAGTTACAGTGAGTGGACGTGATGGGACCTGAAGCTGGTTTTTAAAAACAGCCCTCTCACCCACTGCTGGATAAACAGGCTTTTAGTTCCCTGTCTGTTGTGGGCCACTGTCCTCGGCAGAGAATGAGGAGCACAGCTGTACTCTCACAGTCTTCTGAGTGGTGAACTTGGCCCTCAGCAAAGAGAACCCCTGTGCCAAGCCTCCATGGGTCTCCCTCTCAGTAGTCAGTTGTGTATAGTTCTGGCTCTACCTCTTCATTCCACCTCTCTCTCACAGTCAAAGCTGTATGGCCTTGGACAAGTGGCTTAACGTGTATTCTTTGCTATGCTCATCTGGTACCTAAGGAAATAACAGTAGTGGTTTTGAGAGGTGGAAAATTAGATCACACTTGTCATCATCCCCAACAGTCTGTCACACAGCAAGAGATTGATAAATATTGCTGCTATTAATTTATCACCGTCATGCATCATGGTAGTTGAAACTACATTTTGGGGTAAGCCAGAGATGAATAAGCAAAGAGAATTTTTACACTGCAGGGAGGTGCTCACTTAATTTTTTCCAATCCCACAGGTGGGAAAGTTAATCGAGCTGCTGGCTGGCAAGGCGGGCGTGTTGGACGGCAGGTTCCACTATGGCACTGCGTTTGGAGGTAGTAAAGTAAAGGATGTGTGCGAGGACCTTGTCCGCCATGGCTACAACTACTTGGGGAAAGACTATGTCACATCAGGCATCACAGGGTCAGTGTGCTCTTGATCTACTTTAAAGGAAAAGAATGGTTTCATTGGGGTAGGAGGTAAGAGCCCTTAATGAGGATGCTTTAGCCAGGCCTTGTGATAGACACCTGTAACCCAGCGACTTGGGAGGCGGAGGCAGGAGGATCGCAGGTCAAGGCCAGAGGCAGCCTGTGTAACTTAGCAGTGCCCTGTCTCACAATAAAAAAGTTAAAAATGAGCTGGGGTTATGGCTCAGTGGTCAAGTGCCTGTAAAGTATGCATGAGACCCTGGTTTAAAGCCCCCAGGTATGTATACACATACGTACATATTTACACACACACACACACACATATATATGAAGTATGTATATATTTATATATATAAATATATAAATAAATATAATTATAAAATAAATATATATATTAAATATATATATATATTTTTAAGGTAGGCTTTCAAGAGTATACCTTAAGCCTTAAAGAAAAAAGCTTAACTATTATAAGAAATCTGAATTTGGCTGGGCGCAGTGGTACACACCTGTAATCCCAGCAGCTCAGGAGGCAGTGGCAGGGGAATCGCAAGTTCGAGACCAGAGGCAGTCTGCATAATTTAGCAAGACCCTGTCTCAAAAAAGTAAAAAAATGGGCTGAGGGTGCAGCTCAGTGGTACATCAATTGCAAAGGATGCAAGCACAAGGCCCTGGGTTCAACCCCCAGTACCACACAAAAAAGAAAAGAAAAGAAAAGAAATCTGAATTTGAAACTGATAAATTTAAAAAACTGATAAATTGAGGAAGGCTATTTGTGTTGGTAAAAAATGTAGAAAAGACTTAATTTAACAAAATATGATTTGTATCTCTCTTTTATGGAATACATTAATTGTATATAATCTAAAAGGTTCCCTTAACTGTTGAATTACCTCTGCATTTATATGATGAGGATCAGATAATTAGTGCTTTGCTATTTACCCTTGTTCAATAAAGTTTTTTTAGGCACCTAATATGTGTGAGGCACCAGGCATATAACAGTAAACAAAATAGACATGGTCCCTGCTCAGTAAAGCTAACCATTGTTACTGGACATTAAAAAATAACAGATAAAAGGTAACGTCTCAGTGGGACATACTGTGACTGTCTAATTTGAAGTTTGGTTTGGTTTTTGGTTTTTTGCAGTGCTGGGGATCAAACCCAAGGTCCCATTTATGCTGGGCAGGCACTCTACCACTTAGCTCCACCCTGTTTAAAACTGTAACCTACTACTGCCCATGTCCTGTCTCATTCTCTGTAGCACTCATTATTATCAAATATTCTTATAATAATACTCTATAACACCATTGTCTGTCTTTCCAACTGAAATATAACCTCCATGAGAGCAAGGCTGGCCTCTTGGGTTTACTATTCTATTTCTAGTTCCTAGCATAGAGCCTGACACAGCAGGCACTCCAGAAATACTGTTAAATGAAGAAATGCAGCCAAGTGAATTCAAGTTCAAATAGTTCTCACAGATGAAGACAAAGGAGAGGTTAGAAGACCCCTGTGAATAGGTGGACAGTTAGCTGAGACATGAAGTTAGGCCTTTGGGAAGTGTATGATGCAGAAGAAAGTATGTTTAATACCTTACCACATAAGTTCTGAGAACCAGAAGAGGCCAGCTCAGCTGCCATGTTATGAGGAGGCAGCCGTCGTGGCCAGAGGAGAGAAGGTAAAGAGCCAAGTCCAGACAGAGCAAAGGAACTCCCTGCTGTGGGAGGCTGCTATGAGAAATGGAGCCCAGCAATTACTATGAATGAGTGAAGATGATAGAGAAAAATCTCTTTCTAAGAAAACACTAATGGAGCCGGGCACAGTGGTACATGCCTGTAATCCCAGCAACTCGAGAGGCAGAGGCAGGAAGATCACAAGTTCGAGACCAGAGATAGTCTGTGTAATTTAGCAAGATCCTGTCTCCAAAAAAAAAAAGTAAAAAAATATGAGCTGTGGGGTGCAGCTCAGTGGTACAGCACTTGCAAAGCATGCAAGTGCGAGGCCCTGGGTTCAAGCCCCAGTATTGGAAAAAAAAGACTAATGGTTCATTTGAAAAATGGTTTGGTAAAATAGCTAAGGTCCATTACAAAAAATGCAGTTGTCATTGCTAAACCAATCACCTTAGTCTCCACCTAAAAATAATGCAGTTGTTGACCAGAAAGTGGGCAAAACACAGATTCATTTGGTGGAGCTTCTGGAACTGAAAGAATAGGATGGGTTATATCCTGCAGGATGTGGGCAGCTGTAGTCTGTGTCCCAGTCCACACTGCTTCCCCTCTGTACCCAGCCAGCATTTTCATTTCTTTGCCATTTATTTCTGTAGCAAAGTTTGGGAAGCACTGTTTAGCCTGTTAGGTCAGAATTCCACAGAGGACCTGCAAACATGTCCATCTACCAACTTGCATTCTTGTTTTTGAGGTAGGTTGTTTGCTTGTTTAGGGGGGTGTTAGCTTTTAGTGTGTGTGTATATTTTGAGGCAGGTTTTCACTGTGTAGCCTAGGCTGGCCTCAAACTTGGGATCCTCTTGCCTCAGCCTCCTCAATCCTGGAATTACAAGTGTGCACCATTACACCTGGCATCATTCTTATTCAGTCTTGAACATAGCTAGGAACAGAAATTGCATATAGCTTTGCTGTGCGAACGATGCAATAGCACTGGGCAACAGAGTTCCGTAAACTCTGCCGTTAGCAGCCATGTTATTGAGGACTGGAATCATTCATTATGAAAACTGGAAAGATCCTTGGGCTGAGCACCTGGATGTACAATCAAGAAAACTGAGATAGATAGAGAGGTCATGCAGTGTCTGTGTGACAAACTGGGAGAACAGGGCCTCTCAATGCCCTCACCATGGAGCCTTCTGCTCTGCTCTGTAACTTCCCAGGACCAGGTTGTGCCGAAGCCCACAAAACGGCTTGGTAACTGCCGAAGCCCTCGCTAGAGATGCTGACATGTTGGAAGTGGACCAAGCCAGCAGGGCCTCTCTGTGTCTGTGTTTTCCTTCGCTCTGCCACTTGATGTCAGGCTGAGGCTCAGGGTGGACTCATTTCAGGATAGGCCAGTGTGGCAGGCCGGGAAAGCATTAGATCTGAGGCCAGCTGCACCACTCACAGCTCTGACTTCCCCTCCCAAACCTATTTCCTCACCTTCACATCCCTGCCTGGATTGTTGCGTGGACTCTGAGGCCCTGGGAGGTGCTTCCTTTGCTTTCAGGAAAGGTGTTTTGTGGCAGCCAAAAAACTTCAAAGGGGTCAATCCCCTGGTTGCTCCAGACTAAAGACAAAAAGGTTCCTCTCAAAGCACTTGTATGTTCACTCTCTTTTGAAATTCTTAGTACAGTTTTTCTAAAGATTAATTGAATAAGTTACGTAACACACATTTATTGAGCACTGGTTGTATGGCAGGCAGGATCACAGGTGCTGGAGCCACAGCGAAAAAGGAGACTAAAGCTTGTCCTTGTAAAGTTGGTGTCTTGTGGAGAAGACGGGCAATAACTAGAGAAACAATGTAGACTCTGATAGCAACACGTGGGGAATGGACTGAAGGGTCAGGTGGAGGCAGTGTGAGGGCAGCAAGGCTGGGGAGGAAGTAGGACTTCTCTAGAAAAAGCGACAGGGAATGGCTGTCTGAGGAATGCACTGTGGACAGGTGGGAATACCCGGTGGAGAGCATTCTGGGCAAAGGAGACAGTCCCCGCAAAGTCCCTAGGGCAGGGACACACCTGCTGCATTTGAGGAGTGATGAAGCAGCCAAAGCTGCTGGAGCAGAATAAGCTGTGAGGAGGGAAGAGGAAATGAGTCTGAAGTGGCAAGAACTAGATCATGCTTGGCCTTATGGCCGTGATATGAATTTTGGCAGTGTAGATTCGGAATATGAGGAGAAACCGCTGGGTAGACTGGAGCAGAGGAAGCACCTGCTGTGATTTACATTTTAGAAGGAATCACCCTGGCTTGTTATCGGAGACTAGATTATCTAGGGATGAGAATAGAAGCAAGGAGACCAATTAGATTACTTATGGTGGTCCAAGGGGCTGGGATTTAGCTCAGTTGGTAGAGCGCTGCACTGCAGTCTCTGAGGTCCCAAGTTCAATTCCCAGCACCGCAAAAATGGGAGAAGGGCCTGGCAATCTACTCCCAAGGCAAGCCCGAAACAGTCAGCCATTGAAAACCCTATGAGAGTTGCTATGAGTCGGATACCAACTCGATGGCACCTAACAACAACAACAACAATGGTGGTCCAGGCAAGAAAGGATGGCCTGATGGGGATGACAGCTGTGAGGAGCGATCTTCCAATACACAGCTTCCCAACTTGTTGAAAGTATGATTCCTTTATGAAACTATTCCCTTTTAATGTAGATACAGTACGTCTGTATTTTCAAATCTAGCCTTTCATTCACTACAGACTGAAAATGGTTCTCACTCAGGTGTTCATAAATAAGTAAAGACCTAGCGATGAGTGCCAGAAAAGGCAGTCTCTCTTGTTAGCCTGAACTTAGTTTCCTAACCCCAACACTGACCTCTCTTTCAGCGAGCCCTTGGAAGCATACATCTATTTTGGCCCTGTGTACTATCAGAAACTGAAGCACATGGTGCTTGATAAAATGCACGCGCGCGCCCGGGGACCACGAGCCGTCCTTACCAGGTAAGAGAGAAGCATTTATGAAAAGAACTTCTTATATAGCCAGACCGCCTTGCACTCTCTAGGCAGAGCAATAAGCAGCCCCAGCGAAGTTTCTGTTCTCCTGAGATGTCAAATTTTAGGGTGTTAGGTGCTAAGAAAAATCACATACATATGACCAACATGAACAAATAGCAGGCAGCTAAAAGTCACTTTCCAGGCGCAAAAGCACACTTGCTGGAGGGCCTCCCAACACCGTTGTTTAGTGTTTGCCGATTTATCAATGTGGCCCTACTTAGAAAGAAACACCTTCACATTAGATGGTGTGTGCATATGACACCCACAGATGTTTTAGAACCCGTGTGCACCTGTGTATTCAGAAAACACAGGCAGACCTTATTTGGCAGCCCACACCATGATTGTACTTTTTAAAAAATAATAATAACTTTTGTTACTGGAGTGTAAGGCACCTGTGCTTGCTCGTTTGATTCAGCTCTATAATGTTAGAGTCCATGTCTGCTGCTTCTGTGCAGGCACCTTCCGTTCCAAGCACACTGTCTGTGTTCTGGTGAGTGGGTAAATATGCTGGGAAATGGAATTATTACTATAGCTGGCCTCTGTATCCACAGATCCGCATCTGAGGAGTTAACCAACTGCAGCTCAGAAGCATTTGGGGAAGAAAACTGCATCTGTACTGAATATGTACAGACTTTCTCTCCCTGTCATTAGCCCCTAAGCAACATAATATAAAACTAATAGCCAGCCTCGGTGGCGCAAGCCTTTAATCCCAGTGACTTGGGAGGCGGAGGCAGAAGATGGCCAGTTCGAGGCCAGAGGCAGTCAGCATAACTTAGCGAGACCCTGCCTCAAAATACAAAAGTAAAAAATGGACTGGGGGTTCAGCTCAGTGGTTGAGCACTTGCAAAAAAGCATGTGTGAGGCCATGGGTTCAATTCCCCAGTACTGGGAAAAAAAAAAAAAAACTATTTATATAACCTTTACATTGTATTAAGTGTTATAAGTCACCTACAGATGATTTAAGATATAGATGTGTGCTGCATAATGACATTTCAGTCAACAGTGGACCACCTAGGCCCTGGTGTTTCCATGAAATTATAATAGAGCTGAAGAATTCCTATAGCTGAGTCACAGCCATTTTAACACAGGTTCATGGTAACGCTGATGTAAACAAACCCACCACATTGCCATCCATGTAGAAGTATGGCTTGCGCAGTTGTCTACAGTTCTGATAGTAACAAGAAACAAGTAATAATAAGAAGAAAAATAAGTAAAAATAATAAGAAAAAATAAGAAAATATAATAAGAATATTAATAAAATAATAACAAGAAACAAGTTCCTGGGTTGTGTATTTACTGTACTTTTTGTTGTTATTTTAAAGTGTACTCCTTTTACTTTTAAAAAGAAATTTACTATAAAATGGTCTGCTGTGTTCTACTGGCAGCAGCCCCATAAATCTCCTGTTCACATCTCTGACTGCATCATTTTCTCTCGTGCCAGATTTAATGTCATGTCATTTTGTTCACCATGGCCCAAGGAACAGGACACTGCACCATGCGTAGATAGATGCACACACACCACACATAGCCTAGGTGCGTAGCAGGCTGTACCGTCTAGGTTTGTGTAAGTTCACTCTGCAGTCTTTGTACAGCAGTGAAATCACCTAACAGGGCCTGTCTCAGATGACATCCCCATTGTTAAGCATCACAGAACTGCATGTGGGGAGATGTGCATAGGTTATGTGCAAATATTCTGCCATTTTATGTCAGGGATTCTCAGCAGATTTTATCATCCACTGGGGTCCTGGAACCAGCCCCCTATACACACTGAGGGCGAGTACACTGTCATATATTCTTAGTACTTCTTCCAGTTGGAGAAGCCTAGTGTAAGACCATAGTTCTTTGGGGACATTTTTGGTTGTCACAATGTTGGGCTGGGTCCTGAATTCTTAACGCTTTGTTAGGTGCCGCCAAGTCAGTATCCGACTCATAGCAACCCTCTGTACAACAGGGGAAACACTATTGTCAGTGCTTCTCTGCTGTTCATAGGGTTTTCAATGGCAGATTGATTTTTGGGAGGGGGTTGCCAGGTCCTTCTCCCAATCTTAATGCTTTAGAGTTTTCTTAAGCTCAGCATATAGGTACATAAACCATGGAGAGTCCGTTCAACAAATCATGAGGTCCTAGAGCCCCTGATAATAGCACCTCAGGACCTAGGTTTCTTCCGGAGTCTGTTCTGCTTAGTTGTTCTGCTTTTAAATACTAGAGTACTGAGACATCTCTAAAAAATATTCAAAGACACTGTTCCCTGATTTGAAGACTGTGCTAGCCTAATAATACTGAATGTCATAGTAATAGTGATGTTAATGCTGATATTCTCTGTGATTATATATTAATATATTTTTACATCCTATAATAAGTATTATGTAATTACATTGTTGTATTGAATAATAGCAGTTACCAGCATTACACCTGTTCTGTTTTGAGGTTCTCTGGAACAGGCATTATTATGCATGTTTCCAAACTAGGTAAGAGAGGCTGAGCAGTGAGCTCAAGGTTGCTGCCTGGTAAGTGGTTTGGCTCCAGGTGTGCCCTGCTCCAAAGCATCGGCTCTCTGTCAGATGTGCTGCTGCCTCTGTCTTTAACATGATTAACATTTGTCTGATAACTTCTTTCAAAGACAACCCACTGAAGGGCGATCTCGTGACGGTGGCTTGCGTCTTGGAGAAATGGAGCGTGACTGTTTAATCGGCTACGGAGCTAGTATGCTTTTGCTGGAGAGACTCATGATTTCCAGTGATGCCTTTGAGGTGGATGTCTGTGGGCAGTGTGGACTTCTGGGGTACTCAGGCTGGTAAGTAGTCACCATATCGTCTCTCATGCCACGTCCCTCGCCTCTTAAGTCACAGCTGAGGGATTGTCCCTGAATCATACCCACATCCTCTCCATTCTCATATGTCCGTAATCACTAGCGCACCCTCCCCCATCCCTGTGTTCCTGTGATGGGGTGTTTTATATGTCCTCCTTTTGTTGGTCTGCATAGCATTCTGCTTTCTATACTACTGGAGTCTGAGCTCCTAGGAGTACAGACTTCATCTTTTTAATACTATCACAAGTATGTTTTATAACATTATTCATCTGTAAAAATTCTAGCAGATGCACGGTGAGGTGTTAGAATTACAACCTTTTAACAGAAACTCTTTAGATGAAATTATATTGAAAGCCATAATTAGTAATGGCAGATCCAAACAGCCAAATATGTTGCCTGACATCTCACAGCACAGGGTGACAGAGCTAGGACCAAGAGCTGGTGCCTGTACTGAGTGCTCTGCCATGGCAAGCTCCTTCACACTTGGCCTGTAGTTCTGTGAGGGAAAACCCATGTCTATCTCAGTCAGTCCTTCAGCAGATTTCAGGGACTATCTACTAAGTTCCACACACTGTAGTGGATCCCAGAAGGACAGATGAAGGTTGCTCACAAAGTGCTGATCTTCTAGTTCATTCTGATTGCATTCTGTCTCCTCAACCCCTACCTCTCTCCACCCTGTGACCTATGATGGCTTTATAAAAAAGGCAACTGCTACCAGGATCCCTGACACATGCCTGTAGTCCCAGCAACTGAGGAGGCTGAGGCAAAGAGGATCATGAGTTCGAGGCCAGTGGCAGCCTGTGCAACTTAGCAAGGCCATGTCTCAAAATAAAAAATAAAAAAGGATCTGGAGGTGCAGTTCAGAGGTAGAGCATGTGCCTAGCATGCATGAAGCCTTTGGGTTCCACCCTCTAATACTGCCAAAAAATAAAAAATAAAGTAGTTACTAAATGATCCCCTGCATCTATGTGTCGTTGTTGTTAGGTGCCATCAAGTCGGTATCCCACTCATAGCGACCCTATGGTCAACAGACAAAATACTATTGTCAGTGTTTCTCTGCTGTTCATAGGGTTTTCAATGGTGTATTGATTTTTGGGGAGTGGGTTGCGGGATCCTTCTCCCAAGCCTACAGCACCTGGTGTTCCCAGTGGTCTCCCATCCAAGTACTAACCAGGCCCAACCCTGCTTAGCTTCCAAGATCTGATGGGATCGGATGCTACAGGGCTACGGCTACAGGCCTGCATGTATAGGATTGCCAGTAAGTGAGTAATGCAATTTTGTAAAGTTCATAATTTCTGTGTAGAGTTCGGCACATAAAGGCAAGCTTGCCGAATGCTTCAGTTTGCTTGTTTTATGTAGTTGCAACACCTTTCCCACTTGCAATGATTCCACTCTGCCACCAAAGAACACAAAGCTCTGTTTAGGGCTCATTACAACCTGGAGCCCTAAAATCCCCCTGTAGGCATGAGAGCCCATGGGTCCCAGTTTCTCCTCACTTTTCTATCAGAGGCAGGGTCTAACAGCATCTATGGCAGATGCTGCAGATAGAAGGCAGCCACAACGCCCTCAGCACCCTTGCCTGCCATACCCAGAGCACCTGTTCTTCTGGCAGTGGCCTCCCCAGAGGACAGGGTAAGGACCAGGTGGGTGGTCATTCCTGGTGTTTGAGGAATGTGTGGTCCACCTTTACCCAAGTGAGCCCCCCGCCCCAGAGCCTCCTTTCTTACAGTCTCAGTCTCCTGTGAGCCTGTGCTGCCACTGTCTTGGATGGATAAAGCAAATCAAGAATAAGGCAAGGGAGCTTCAAGTGTATACCTTGCTAGTTAAATGACAGAACCTTTTAGCAAATTATTTTTATGATTCTGATGTTAATGAGTCCCATCTGTAAAGAAATCATCTCATTTTAGAAACTAATGGAAGAGGTAGCCACTTGCAGTTCATTCCTTTCATAAGGTTGCAGAGATGGGGTGACATTCTTCTGAGAATAAGCCAGGCTCTTTCTTGTATCAATGAGATGGAGGTTTGTTTCAGTCCCGAGATGTCTATTTGTCCTTTGAAATGCATATTGAGCTTGCTTTTCATAGTCTGGGCTGTGTAACTAAGAAAAAGGGGGAAAAAAGGAAAAGACAAAAAGAAAGAAAAGAAATAGTATAATAGGAAGATGCCTGGAACCCACTTCTACTATGCTTAAATCTTCAAATTTAGCGCAAGGACTTTTAACTAATTCACTTTGAAAATATAGTATGGAAGAGTCATGTCATTAAAAATAGGAGCCATGAAATTTGAAAAAGAGGTTCTTTTTTATTTTTCCCTCCTTCTTGCCTTACCTCCCCCCCTCACTGAAAGAAAAAGAAAACAGTAAAGTAGATTCATTTAACGCTCTTTGAAAACCTTCCCCTCTAAGCCAGGCATTATGGCGCAGGACTGTAATTCCAGTGACTTGGGAGGTTGTGACAGGCAGATTGTGAGTTCAGGGCAGAGGAAGCCTGCCCACCTTAGTGAGACCCTGTCTCAAAATTTAAAAACTTTAAAAAGGGATTGGGATGTGGCTCAGCAGAACAACACTTGCCTAGCATGCTTGAGGCCCTGGGTTTACCCACTCAGTTCTGACAAAAAGAAAAGAAAAAACCTTCCCTTCTGCCTGGCTGGACACTCATGTAAACTGATGTGAGCAGGAAGACCTGAACCCAGAGGTCCATCTCTCAGCATCTTTCTGTTATGTTCCTGTCTCTTTCCTACATTGTTTCTGTCATCTGATGACAGTGCCTGATTTATAAGCTCATGTGTTCAGTGTGTAGTATATGTGAAATCCTTTGAAATAGGACTTGCTCACATTACACAAGGTCTTTACTGTAATTAAACAAACTTAATATACCGTATGTCTGATTTTGAGTAGCCTACTTAAACCCTTATTGCCAACAGGAAAAAATCCTCCTCCATCCTGTAGTCTGGCTGCCTCCTTGTGTGTTACTCTCTAGGCAAGCAGCAAAATAATGCTGTCATTTTCCCCATCATTACCTGATCACATGTGCCTGGCCATGAGGGAGGGAGGGAGGGCAGTGTTAGTTGGAAGAAGTCACCCTTTAATGAGCAGCACAATGGAGGCTGGGTAATTAGAGTAGTTCAGAACCCTGGAGCAGGCCTTGGTGGGTGATTTGCACATTAGTAAGGCATTGCTATGGGGAAGTTTACAGCAAGAATGTTGTTCCTCAGAGGACACAAAGGGCAGAAGTCACAAAGGAGGACCCCTATTAAGATAATTAGCTCATAGAGGATATTTCACTGGACAGTCATTTTTTTATGTGAAGCCTCAGCCGCCTCCTCTTGCTGCCTTTGTCCTTAAAAATCAGTTTATTTTATTGTTGTTGAGGTCAGGTTTCTACCTTTGGAAATTATTCAGACACAGGCTAAGGATATATGTGTATATATATGTGTGTGTATATATATGTGTGTGTATGTATATATATATGTACACACATATATATACGCAGATATTTTAAATAATGGAGGAATGTTTAATGATAGAGAAGATTAATAGGCTATCTGCATTATGAATCAGAACATCTGGAAAATTTAAATATGTTAGCTTAGAGTCACAGTGTAATATACCAGACATGAGAATCAGCAAGAAGTTACCCCAGTTCAGTCCGTTTCCCCATTTAATTACAGTATAAGTATGATTCCTGCTAAATTAGATCCACCTAGGCACATTAAAAACATAATTCTTAACACTAATGCATTAAAACATTCCTTAGGCAATCTTATAGGGAAAGTTTATATTATTAAGTCTTATATTACTAGTTCATATCATTACCGTCAGTGGATCAGGTACACCACAGTGTCTAAGTGCCCAGCCGTTCCCTTTGTGCGTCTGTGATGGTGCGTCCTTCTGCCATTCGCGTCCACATAATTGCTCACCACCATGTTCAGTTCTCAGCCTCAGTGCTTGCTTTCTTTTCTGTAATTAAAAAAAAAAAAAAAAAAAAAAAGCTTTATTTTGCTGGTTGTAGAAATGATCCTTACTCATAAAATATTCAAAAGTTACAAAAATTATAATGAAAAATGGTATTCGTAATAATTCCCACCACTCAGAGATGACTGCTGTTAACATTTCAGTGACTCTTCTTTGGGACATCTCTGATTGCCTTAGTTCTTTAATTTTTACCTTTTTTTCATAAACCCTTTCCAGATTATGATAATGGCAGAAAAATGCAACATACATACTTTAAAATGTCTTTTTTAAACTTTAAGATACAACTTTAGGGGCTCAGAAACCCCTCTGAGCGCCCTTTTGAGAACATGCTGTTTAGCAAACTGCTTTATTCACTCCATAGTGTGTCCTGGACACCTTACATTTCAATAAATGAGTCTAGACTGTCAGGTTGAATGGCCTCACATTACTCTTTTATACAAGTGACCTCTAATCACAGAACCAACTGCTTTGTGGGCACGTGAGGAATCTCCTGATTATATTATTACAAATAACGTGGCATGAACATTCTCGTGAGGCCTTATTTCAGTCTGAAGCCTGCAAGAATAATTCACTTGCTCCCCAAGGGACTTTCTTTCATTAAAGACATGGATTAGGACCTAAGTTGAGTTTGCTGACCCTTCTTGAAAGAAGAGAGAAGCAAATCCTAAGTAGAATAGCTAGTGTGTTGGTTAGGAACACGGGTGGTTGTAGGGATTAGTGGGAGTATATGCATGCTCGTACACACGCATTAGATTTACACAAGGAACAGTTGGCTGCAAGTACAGCAGCTTCCAGTACTAATAGAAATAAACAACCCTTAAGAGCCCTGGGAAATTAGCATTTGAGTGGATGTTACTCTCCTGCTCAAAAGTTTTGGCTTTTCCATCAGACTTTAAATATCTCAGTGACAGAAAATGCATTATCATTCTTGAGTATCTTGCCTAGAATAATACAATACTGTAGTAGGTGCTTATCAAATACACAGAGATTGATTGGATCAGTTGAGAACTCTTTCAACAATGAAAAAATATAAATCCGAGTAAATTTCCTATGGTCCATATTTCTGAGGCTCTTTCCAAACAGGATGTAGGCAGCTGTTTTGCGTTTTAAAGAGAAAGGTGTAGAAATATGGTACTAGCTGATTCAAATTGCATGTTTTATTTTTTTTTTGTTTTGTCTTCTTGAATGTTCCTTTTTATTTTCTGGGCACATATATATGTACAGTCAGTGACAACACTGAGGAATAGGAAAAGAAGCAGTCTGATGGTCGAATGTTGTGGAGCAAATCCTCCCTTCTTGTGTGCAGCGTTTTGCTTCTGAGTTGCTGTCCCTCTGACCCGTGTTGACTTGCGTTTCAGGTGCCACTACTGCAAGTCCTCGTGCCACGTGTCTTCCCTCCGCATTCCCTATGCCTGCAAGCTGCTCTTCCAGGAACTGCAGTCTATGAACATTATCCCCAGGTTAAAGCTGTCTAAGTACAATGAATAAGGATGGAGAAAATGGTAACTAACAAACAATTGAAAAGTCTGATGCAATGAAAAGCAGAAGGGGCTGGGACTCTTTCTGCTCCCATGAATAACTTCTGTGGCTATTTTGTCTCAAAAACAAAACAAACTGATGGAGAAGATTTTTGTGTTCTAAAAGATGGACTAGACACACTGAATCAGTGAACCTCGAGCCACGGGAGAGATGCCAACAATGTGGACCACAGTGCACTTTGATTCTCAAATGGACTTGACCTAAGAGATAAATAAACCTTCATGTATGTTCTGATGTCTTATAATTTACGCATTAGAAAGGCCTTCTTCCTTAAAAGGAATGCTTGCCTTTAAATTTCCCATAATATCTTCCAGATCACAACTCTCCAGGCGCTCCTGAGACTTGGAGAATGGAATGAATTGTTTGAATGGTTGACGTGGCTGTTGTTAAGGGGCTGATCCTGAGTAGCATGTGAAGGGACAAGGACAGTGTGAGGCTGAGATGGCAGCCAATGAGGGGTGGCTTTCTTACCTGGCAATGCAATGGGACGCATCCCCCCAACAATTAAATCCTGCCTTAATACAACCAAACTTTGGGATTTTAATCTTGGTAAAATATAGTAAAGATCTCCCTACCTTGTTAAGCAAGAACCTCATCTTGTAGATTCAGTTGCTACTGTCTTGAACCTCCTTCATCATACCATGAAAATATTTATTAAATATCTGAATATGGCTCCGTGGACACCTACCATTTTCTATCCATTCCTCCTGGGATGTTAGTTGTCCGTTCTCTATTTCAATCTGACGGCCTTCCCTACCCATTGCTAATTGGATCTTAACTACTCTTTCCTGAAGCTAGATAAATAATTGCACTAAAGGTTGTTTTAAAACAAATCAGAGAAGCTTTGAGTAATAGTCTAGGGCTACATACCAATAAGAATCAAGCTACATACCAATAAGAATCAAGCTCTCGTGTCAAGGCTGAGGAACTGGGTTTAAACAAGTTAAACATACCACAAGACTTTTTCAAAACCTTTAATCACCTCAAAGCTAATGTGTATTGGAACCTTCCAAATGTTCCAGAGACTAGTCTTTAACGACTCAACTTCACTTCATTTTCTTCACAATAAAGGTGTAAAAATCAGCGGTGCAGACCAAGCAGAATGAAGGATGCCCTTCAGGGACGCAGCGGTCATTGCAAAAGCAGGGTTTGAGCACCCACATCTTTACCATGCAGCTGTTCCTTTAGTCTAGATTTAGAGTGCTCAAAATGGATGATGCACAAAGATTACTGGATTGTATGTACTGTCATATTGTAGTTTATGGGCTGTTTGAGGTGTTTTCTAGAGCAATCTCGACTGTCTCACATTCTGTGACAACTGCACCTACCAACTCCACCAAAGATGCATTTGCCTTGCATTGTATGGCACATGTCACCAAGCACTCAGCCATTTGGGAAGAATTTAGGAAGAGATAGTGTACTGGCACAAAGGCACCATCATTCATCATTGGGTACCATGCACTGTACATCAGACAAAAGGAGGACATAGCCTCTGCCTTACAGGGCGCGTAGCCCAGCAGAGGGGACCAGACGTCAGTTAGTTGCAGAGCCTCATCCCAGGAGCAGCGCTGAGGCTCAGCCTCATCAGTGCTCTGGGAGTGTCTGCTGCACGTGACGAGCCACGCTTGAGATTCAGAAGCCTTTCACAAGGGTGGCTATGCCCTCAGTACAGTTCACGAAACTGGGGCAGAAATTAGCCAAGGGGTGCCCTGGCATCACCACTAACAAGGGAATGGCAAGGGCTTTGAAACCCAAGGACCAGTCCCTCAGAAGCTCTGTTTTAGTTTCATCTGAGGGTTCTGCTTTTCAGTCACCACAAGTGATGTTTTCTAAAATTCAGATACCACCAACTGGTTATATTTTATGGAGACAAACATCTCCTTTGGAAAACCATTCCAGGCTATTCTGATCATTTGGAGGGGAGTCACCTATCTGAGAAAATTTGAAGGTCTCCAGGTTTATAAGACTTAGAGAGGATGGGATCCAAACCAAGGGGTCTGTAGGGGGAAAATTTCTGTCAAGGTACTTCAAAAAGTAGCAGACCCTACGCTTGAATAGCTACTTGGGCCTGAGAAGTACTTTAATGAAAAGAGGCCAGAGGAGGTGGGATACAGCTCGGTGGCAGAGTGTTTGCCTTACGCGCTTGATGCCCCAGGTTCACCTCCCAGCCAGAGCTGGTTTACTTACTACAGTTTTATGGTTTTAAGTTCCCAAGTTCCTTGTTTTAAAAATCCCCAAATAGGTTTCCCTTTCTAGTAAGGACGGGGTTACTCAAAGGCCACCCATAAAGCATGTTTTCCCTGAAGTCTTTTGCCAGATTGGAAATGACTCAGGGATGAGGCTAAAATCTCACCAGGAGACCACGGCCATGGCACAAGTTTTGGCGGAATAAAAAAGCTGGGAAGATGCCTGCGGGAGAGGCCAAGAGCCCACGTGGAGAGGCGGCCCACCAAGGCGGACGCCATCTTCTCTACTTCCCCCATGACACATTGGCTCGGTCGGCCATGATGAAGCACTACAGGTGGGCAGCTGAAATGACCAAAGTTTATGTTCCTGCGGACACAGAGGCTCAGAATCCAAGGTGACAGTGTCCGCAGATTGGTGTCAGCTGAGAGTTCACTTCCTGGCTGCTGCAGGCCACCTTGCTGCATCTCTACACAGCATTTCCTTGGTGCACACTGGGAGAGACAGCAAGCTTGGGCCCCTTTTATAAAGACATCTGTCCTACTGGATTAGGGTCCCATTCTTCTGACTTTGTTTAATCTTAATTTCCTCCTTAAAGGTCCTATTCTCTAAACATGGCACACTGGGGCAGCCAGGGCTTCAGCATGTGAATTTTAAGGAAACAGGTCAGTCCACGGTACCCTTCAAGGCATTTGCCAGTTCCTAACAATGCAGACTGAACCATTATTAGCAATACCTATTAAAGTTCAACATGCCCAGCAGTTCCATTCCTAGGTGTACACCCAGCAGAAATGTGTATATATGAGTTATGAGACAGTGTATCCAAAATGTTTCTAACACCGTTATTGGTAATAACCCTTCATTGTAAATAGCCCCTGCCCACTAACAATGAATTATAGTATGTAATGGAATGGCATACAGCAAATAAAATGAATTGCTGTGCATACAATATCATAAATAATCTCATAAATACTATTGTGAGAAGAAATTAAGCCCAAAAGAATACATAACTTTATTGGTTCCTTTTTAGTTCACAAATCAGCAAAATCAATCTATAATATAGCCATAGTAACAGTTCCCTGTGCAGTAGGTGTTACAAGATGAGACTTCAAGGGTACTGGTAATATTTTTTTGATGTGAATGTTGATTACATAGTTTGCGCATTTTATGAAAGTTCATTGAGATATATAACAGGATTTTTCACTTTTCTGAATGTGCTTATATTAAGTTTTTTTTTTAAAGTCCTTCCAGGTGTCAGGCATCAGGGTGCACACCTGTAATCCCAGCAGTTGGGAGGCTGAGGTGGGAAGATTTTGAGTTCAAGGCCAGTAGGAGCTACATAACAAAACCCTCTCTCAAGGAAAAGAAAACAAAAACCCTACCAGGTGACTAAGGTGAATATGAGCTCTAAACCTGTGCTTTAGTGTCTTCACTTCACAGGTGGTAGTTGTTAGGTGCTGTTGAGTCGGTATCCAACTCATAACGACCCTGTGGATAACAGGTGAAACAGTGCTTCTCTGCTATTCATAGGGTTTTCAATGGTGGGTTGATTTTTGGGAATAGGTTGCCTGGTCCTTCTCCCAAGGCTACAGTATCTGGTGTTCCCAGGTGGTCTCCCATCCAAGTACTAACCAGCCCTGACCCTGCTTAGCTTCTGAGATCTGACAGGATCCGAAGCCACAGTGCTATGGCTGCAGGCATCACTTCACAGGTATGTTGTCTCAAATATATTGTATTGCTCGTTCAGTTTTCCCATGTTCAGAGAAGACTGATAGCGCCAACACCCAGGGCTCTTTGTAAGGTGACATGAGATGGCGCATCTTAAGGGCTTGACACATTGCCTAGCACAGAGCAGACACTGGCAGAAGTCTGTTAGTGTGTTCATGGATGATGGTCATCATCACCTCGCGCACCTCACTGGCTGCACTGCCAGGTCAAGTGCTCTCCCAGAGAACGTCATCCGGCCAGAGTTAGCAGAGACAAACTCGAGCTCCTTCGGAAGAGGGAGTTTGGAAGTGGGGATCAACTGCAGAAACCATAGGTTTTGCACATGCCATTTGGGAAAGTCTCCCCTGTTTAACGGTGATGGGGAGGAAGGACGCTTGTGGAATCAGAGCACACGCTTCCTTGTAACAACCTCTTACAACAAACATCAAAGTGGAGGCTGATGGGGGCACAGGAGTCCCAGTGTAGTTTCGTGAAGCCCACAAACTCAGGTCTCAAAATGCTTCCATGTGGAGCGAGTCAAGGAAAGGATTTTTTTCTAAGTCCTTGATTGGGTGCTACATAATGGGATAGTTTTCAGCTGCTTCAGAGCATTTCTGGCCAACACCTTTATTTGCTATAATGAATCACATGAGAGGGAACACATGAGGGCCGGTGGCCAGTCCCACCCGCCCTCAACCCTCTGAGTAAGAGAGAAGCCAGTTTCCAAGAGCCCTGTAAATAATTCCGCTGCGAAACGGATGGTCAGAAAAGCGACTGTAAAAATAGCACCTCTTTACCATCCATATTTACTCCAGATGTGTCTTGGAAATAGTGTATTTCACTTGTTGACTACAGGTTGGATTTTTACTATGCCAGCCCACAGAGCCACGGTTGGTAGGAAATTAAAGTCACACTCTAAAGAGGTTTTAAGCAAAGTTGAAAAAAACTGATAATCTAGGAGCATATACTGTCACCAAAACCAAGCTCCCAACTTGATTTCAGATGTGGGCTCTAGAAGCAATTAAAAGATTTGCTTTGACAATCAAGTTTGTGATCAGGATGTCATGGCAGGAAATTTCAGAATGGCCTGAAACTCACAGTGCCACTCCCAAGTCTAACATCTTACACCATGCTTAAAGGAGGTAAGGAATTTTTCAAGTCTGGGTAATAGCTGTCATTCCATGTATAATAAATGTTAATCTGGTTTACTCCCAACCATCCACATTCATGGAGGAAAGAAGGAGTGTGAATAAATTAAAAGAGCTGATGGATCCAGCATCCTTTGTATTGGATGCTGGGATGAAGTTTGCTCTCACACTTTTACTATAACTCGAGTGGTAGTTTGGTAAATTTGCCAGACATCAAACAGTGGCTCTTATCAATGCTGTATTTGAAGAAACTGGAATAATAATACCCTTTATGTAGTGATTGACAAGTCTTTGGGAGGATAGGATAGCCTGACTCAACAGGGATGCTTGTATGCCAGTGGTTCTCAAAGTGTCGTCCCTAGAGCCAACAGCCCAAACACAGACTGAGAAGCTCTGTGGACAGAATTCAGCAGTATGTATTTTAACCAACCTTCCAGCCTGTTCCAATGCACCTAAAATTGGAGATCTAGTATATTAAGCTACAAGAAGAGCTTTGCATCCCATGTCTTACAGCCAGACTTTACATCTTCAGGGGTGTCAAAGCTATTAGGAAATGGCTCCCTGCTTTTCTTTCATATTTGCTACACAAGACTTCCCCTTAAACAGTATATTCTATTGGCCTGCCTTCCCACGGAACCCTGACTTCCCTTTACACTTGGGCAAGTACCTGGGAGCCCTTTCCCAGCATGTCTCACCATGAAGATGCTGCAGAGCTATTGGTATGGGAGGCAGATTTATATAGGAACGACCCTTTTCCATCAGCCTGCCATGTAGGTTCACAGGCTGACAGCCTTCTAACTCTGTGGTCGTCCTGAGGTTCCACTTTCTCCTTCTGCAGCTTCCTTTCCTCTCCTTGCTGGAGCTGCCTTCCATTCCCCTTAAACCATCCCACCTCAAAGACAGCCTTCCTGAATGACTGCTTAGAAAGACAGTTTCTGTCCCCATCCAAAGTGGTCATTTCAGTCCACTGTGCAAGGCCCAGAAGGGCTGCCATAGTGCCACCTCTCGCCAAGCCAGCAGAGGTATGGCTTCCTCCCTGGCCACAGGGAGAGTTTGGTGCTGGAGTTTCTTAAGTCTTCCAAGGTGGCTGAGCCTTCAAGGGCCAGGAAGCCCCAGAGTGACTCACTGTGTAAGTCAGCCTTTGCATCACTGGAACCAAAATAGCTGACTGAAGCAACTTAAGCAAGAAAAGCTTGATTCAGCCCATAGATTCAGAGGTTCACTCCACGGAGCTCAGTTCATGGTGGTGGAGGCTCTTCACATCATGGTGGACCAGGTAGCAGAGAGCCTTAGCTGGAACCAGCTCCAAGGATGACCTTCAAAGGCCTACCCTCAACCCCCTACTTCCCCTAGCAAGGTCTACCTCCCAGAATTCCACAGCCTCCCAAAGCAGCACCACCTCCTGGGGACCAAGCATTCAAACATGAGCCTGTGAGATATTGAAGTCATAACACCTACCTTAGTGCTGCTGTCCTAAAAATTAGCAGACAGGGATGTTATCAACCAACAGATGAGTCTGGCCACTTGGCCCTCCCTTTGGCCCTGTGCTATAGAGAGAGCAGAGAGGCTATGTAAGAGGCCCAGGTTCTCCAACTAATAAGCTGTCTCACTTTTTCTTATCTCTTCAAGAGTGTATACCCTCCCTGCCTGCCTTGTCCACTTCACACAGGCTTATACCAGAGACTAGTGCCTACCCCAGAGGTTTGCTGGGATGTGTGGGTGAGTTAATTCAGGTGTGGCATTTGAAACAGTACCTGCCCCATGCTGGACAATAGAGGTTAGTTTTCTTCTCTTTATTTATATGACTATGAAACCAGACCAGAGTTTATCCACTGAGGTACCATGGACATTTGGGTTGGGCAATTCTTTGCTGTGGGGTGCTGTCCTCTGCCCATTGTAAGATGTTCAGCAGCATCCCTGACCTCTACCTGCTGGATGCCAGCAGCAGCCCCCTCACTGTGACGAGAAATGTCCCCAGACATTGCCAAATATCTCCTGAGGGGAAAAATTTCCCCGTTTAAAACCACTGACCTAGACAATGTGTATGCACATGGTTTATAATATAAAGCAATTGAGAATAATTTCAAAATTGTAGATATGCAAATTTGTCCTCAAGAAACTGCTTCTGGATAATTGAGTGACTGGGCTAACAGATGTTAACTGAACTCAAAGTGCTTGCTTTTTCTTCAGTGTACCAGTCATAATGGCATTAGATAAAGCATGTGGATCATATGTTGGTCATTATGTTAAATGATTTGCATTCCTGTTGTACAAATGGACTTTCAGATATCTGTGGTTATCATCTCCATTTTTACTTATAATTGCCCCCAACTTGGTTTTGTTCTGGACCTACTCTGCTTTTTGTTTTTGTCAAAGCCATAGGCAGATGTTCCTCTTTTACCCAAGCACCCCTCATTTTTGCATTGCCTGCCTGCCAGCTAATGGCAAGGATAGCTCAGTTAGTCATCTCCCCGAAAGCTGGAAACCTTGCCTTCCTCCAAATGCCCCTTGAGAATAAATGGGGCCACAATAAGTGTCAGTTAGCTTTTCCTCAGTGTGACAAAATACCTGGTATAAACAAGTTAAAAAGAAGAAAAATTTATTTTGGCTCATGGTTTCAGAGGTTTCAGTCCATCATGTGAGAAGGGGATGGAAGTGCAGAGAAGATCACATCATGGCAAACAGGAAGCAGAGGGAATGCCTACACTCATGGGCTTTCTCCTTTTCCCCTTTTATTCTGTTCAGACCCCCAGCCTGATGGTGACATCCCACAGCCAGGGCAGGTTTCTCTATATAGTTAATCCTCTCTGGAAATACACTCAAAGACACACCCAGAGGTGTGCTTTACTAATCTCCTAGGTGCTTCTTACTCCAAGATAACAAGATTAACCATCACAAATCCCTCATTTGTCAACTTGACATTCAAACACATATCCTCAAACCGTAACATTCCAGAGCTCTCTTCTCAAAGCAAATTATTTCAAATGAGTTAAAACCTATGCTAAACCTTTACCTTAAAATCTTGAACTTGTAATGGGTGGAGTCTGGCCAATTCCGGAGACACCCTCAAGACATCTTTCCTATTGACCTGATGCAAAGTTCTTGGCTTCTTTTTAATTACCCTAATCTCTTTAGTAGCTATACTTTCATTGGCCCCCATTTTACATGTGCTTCTCTTCTAAACAAACATCAAGTTTTTCAAACCTGTCTACTCTGCTTTCTGCTCACAATTCTCACTATGAATCTGGCTAAATGCAGCCAGCAATAACCCTGCTATAGCCTGGATTTTGAGCTGCTTTGAAATTTCCTCCACCAACTTAACTAATGAATCACTTTTAAACTCAGCCTCCCACAAAGTCTTAGGGCACAGACAAAATATAGACAAGTTCTTTCCCAGAATAAAACATGAATAGCCTCTAATCTCATTCCCAATAGAGTCTTTATTTCCTTCTGAAACCTAATGAGCACAGTCTTTATTATCCATGTTCCTACTGGCAATCTCATCTTGTGAGCTCCCACCAGAATTACCCATTAAGCTCTTCTTACAGCATTCTACAGCTTCTCTAGCCCACCTTTCCAAATTTTTCCAAATTCCTCTCACAAACTAGTTGTAAACCCTTTTGATCTACATTGTCAAGTAGTCATAGCAATGACCTCACTTCCCTGATACCAGTTTTCTGTGTTAGTGTTTTATTGCTGTGACAAAATATCTGACATAAGCAACGTAAAAAGAAGAAGGAGTTATTTTCACTCACAGTTGAAGAAGTTTTAGTCCATCATCTTGGAGAGGCATGGCAGACAGTAAGCAGAGAGACTGCCTATGCTCCAGGGTTCTCTCCTTATCCCTTGATTCCATCCAGGTCCCCAGTCAATGGGATGGTACCACTCACAGTCAAGGCAAGTCTTTCTCCCTTAGTTAATCCTGTCTGGAAATGCCCTCACAGACATAGCCAAAGGTGCTTCACTAATCTAGACACTTCTCAAACCAATCAAGTTGATAAAATTAACCACACATTCCTAGGAGAGCACCTTCCCAAGCAAGCTGAAGTGTTGCTTGCACTTTAAGATGATAGCAATAAGGATGGGTCCCCAGAGCAGAAATCTGAGTTACTGAAAAATTTCCTTGATCTTGACTCTGGGTCTTACATGCCCCATGTAGGTCTACAATCTGTCAAAATCTGAAATATATTAACACTGGTCCATAAAATGAAACAGGAGGCTGTTAGTGATTTGTTACCTGCTCTGTCTGCAGGGAGAGTTGTAATTACCTTACTCAGTGCCAGATGTTTCAAAAACCTAGGAGTAAATGTTTGTAGAGATTATGAGACAGGCATAATTCGGACAGTTAGAGGTTACAGTACCTTTTCTTTCAAATACAGTCATGAATGGCAAATTCACATACACATGCTTCCATTCTCTGTCTGGATCCTTTTGATAAATCCCTGAGTCTATGGCAGTCCACTGTGCTAAACCTGAGTTTTTCCCCGTATCTTGAACACCAAGCTGGGACACCCGTAACTTGTCAGCTGGGAGATAGGAGCATTCTGTGGTCAAGAGTCAGGACTCAGCAAGCAGACAGCCTCTTTTCAAATACTGACTCTACCACCCCCTACCTTATATGATCTTGGGCAAATTATTTTGCCTCAGTTTCTTCATCAGTAAAAGTGAGACAATGACAGTATTTACTCATGGGACTAATTGAATCAATTTGTATGAGCCGTATTATAAATGCTCAGTAAATACAATATCAGTTGTCACAATTAATTGAAAGTGGCTTCCTTCTGAAGCCTATTTGCCAGCCCTCTAAAATAGCATTTCTTTTTTTTTTAAGTGAAATTTGATTCAGCTATATTATTTCTTACCTAAATGGGACAGCCTATCATGTTGATAGAGCTAAGGTTTGATTTTTGGAGTAATAAGTTTAATTTTTTGTTCAAATCTCCCCAGATACATGCCTTTGGTTACAAGGGCCACTGGACTGGACCACAGAGTGTGGTTGACTGAAAAGAAAGCTATTTCCATGCTCAGAAACAAAGAGTTTAGTTATTTACCTAACATTAGGTTAGGAGTGAAGTCTTCATGTGTGAAAGAAATTTTTGACATGTACCAGATTAGATGATAGATAGATAGATAGATAGATATAGCTATAGATATATATGTATACACATATATGTATATATCTCTATATATACATATGCACATATATGTGTATACACACATATATGTGTATATATGTATGTGGTTATATGTATGTGTATATATGTATATGTTTATATATGTATATGTGTGTATATATGTATATGTGTAGGAATGTATGTATATGTGTGTGTGTATTCATCTGTGTGCATGGGACATTGGGCTTATACACACATATATGTGTATATATGTATGTGGTTATATGTATGTGTATATATGTATGTATGTGTATGTATGTATGTATGTACATATGTGTACATATGTATATGTGTAGGTATGTATGTATATATGTGTGTGTATTCATCTGTGTGCATGGGACATTGGGCTTATACACACATATATGTGTATATATGTATGTGGTTATATGTATGTGTATATATGTATATGTTTATATGTATATGTGTGTATATATGTATATGTGTAGGAATGTATGTATATGTGTGTGTATTCATCTGTGTGCATGGGACATTGGGCTTATACACACATATATGTGTATATATGTATGTGGTTATATGTATGTGTATATATGTATGTGTGTGTATGTATGTATATATGTACATATGTGTGCATATGTATGTGTAGGTATGTATGCATATATGTGTGTGTGTTCATCTGTGTGCATGGGACATTGGGCTTATACACACATATATGTGTATATATGTATGTGGTTATATGTATGTGTATATATGTATATGTTTATATATGTATATGTGTGTATATATGTATATGTGTAGGTATGTATGTATATGTGTGTGTGTATTCATCTGTGTACATGGGACATTCATCTGTGTGCATTAACATCTCCCATACAAGAATCTGATGACCTGCATAAGAAAGAATTTGTGTATGAAGGAATCTTTGGCTTATGTGCAAAGGAAAAAGTCTCCCCTGGAAAAGTGCAGGCCTTACACATTTAGCAGACCCTCATGTCCACAGAAACAGTCACTGGCAATTAGGTAACTGCCGGAAGATCAGAGGCAAGAGCCCGCACATGAAACAAAGGGCACAGGAAGATCGCTGCCTTCTATCTCTGAGTTATGGGCGGCCAAGGTTGCCTCCTCCTGTGTCCAATCTGCTCTGAGCTTTTCCTGCTGTGGCCAGAGGCCCCGGGGACTTTTACACACCCTGGTTTTCATGCAGCTTACTGATCCCTTTTTCACATGAATGAAAAACGCCTTTGATTTTGAATACTCACGTCTGTTTTGTGTAACACTTAACTGATGTGCCAGAATCATTCTCTACCTTAAAGGGGGTCTTGCACTGGGTTATTAAAATCAGTCCTTCTGTGAAGAGTCACTTTGCTCACTTAAAGAATAACTGCCCTGCCTCTCTCAGTGGTGTTCATCTCGTTAAACCTAGATTAGGGAGCAAAGGAACCAACAGACCCACAGCTGGAAGCCAGCCAGAGCCTATGGATGGGTTGGGTCCAGCCCTAAGAGGAACTTCAAAGAAGTATTATTATCTACCTGTCAACTGATCTGGAGCCCTCTAAGCCCTCCAGCCCTGCTATTTTGGGGGGAACCCTTGCTTCATATCATTCATACCAGTTAGAGCCGTGCTAAGTCAATAGAGACCTTGAACTCACTTGTGGTTCCACTTCATTTGTTCAGTTGTTGGAGCCAGTTTTTCATTACCCATGAGGTTCCCCATTTCTGGAGTCCTCAAAGAGGAGTTAAGCCATTCGTACATTCAACCATTATTTGCTCAGCATATAAACTGAAGAGATATGGTGAAAGTATACATCCCTGACACACACTTTTCTCAACTTTAAACCAGGCAGTGTTTCCTTGTTCTATTTGAACAATTGCATCCTGGTTCACATACAGATTCCTCACGAGTACAAGTAGGTGCTCTGGTATTCCCATTTTTGAAGTGTTATCCATAATTTGTCATGATCCACACAGTCAAATGCCTTTGCATAGTCAATAAAACATAGATAGCTGTCTGATATTCTCGGCTTTCGGCTAATATCCACCTGACATCAGCAGGAAAACCCTCCACCAGATGGACTGACACAATGTCTGTAACAATGGCCTTAAACATAAATAAGATTGTGTGCTTGGCACAGAATCAGGGTTCAGCTGTACGTAGGGGTCATTGTAAGTCGGACTCAACTCTAGGGCACCTAACAACATGTTCAACCAGTTGGCATTCTGTTTCTTTTCAATAGGGGCCACTCTGCCTGGCCTGGCCTGCAGTAATGAGTTAGATGCTGTCCCTGCCCTGTGGGTGTTCAAGCAGGTGGAGGAAAAAGAAGCTACAAGGACAGAGAGGCTTCTGTTTGCACGTATAACTGGTAAATTCAACTAGGATCCCAGCATTAGTGGAGGAGGAGGAGGACGAGGAGGAGGAGGAGGAGGAGGAGGACGAGGACGAGGACGAGGACGAGGAGGAGGAGAAGGAAAGAAGAAAGAAGGAAGAAGGAAGGAAGAGGATTAAAACAAGGCAGGCAATTCCACCCTACCAGGTCTCACAGTCAAGGCAATCTTCTGTCTCCTTGTGCCTGTGACAGCATGAACACCTCTGCTCTAGAGTGAGTCGCAAGAGCTAAAAAGGTGACAGGTGGGTTTTAAAAACGTTTTTTGTGCTTTATAAGCCCAAACTTTAAGGCATTGTCCCATTGGATGCTCATCCAAAGAAATAGCCAGGAGTGGTGAGTGGCTTAGGTGGTTGGGAAGGATGACTTTGCCTTTAGGGAGTTTTCCCTTTGAATGCTGACTGTAGAGACTGACAGTGAGACTAGATTTTTCTACTGTGCGGCCTGTGGCATCCTAGAGTGGGTGTTCCCAAGCAGTCTGGGCACGTTTCCCAGAGGAGGTGACCACCAGAGCTGCCCTTTGAAAAGTGAGTGGACGGTAACCAGTGGAAGGATGGTCTGGGGTGGAGTTGAAGGTGAGCAGAGGGATGGGTGGAGGAAGAAATAAGAATTTATAGGATTTTGTGGGAGATGAGAAGAAGGAATCAAAGGAGGCTATGAAGTTACAGCTTAGCCAGCCAGGTGGGTGGTGAACCACCAAGACAAGGAAGGAGTGGCTGAGAGCTGGCATTGGGGGCTCGGTGCCTGTGAGAGCCTTGAGACAGCAGCCCACGTGATGACATGAGAGGTAGGGCTGCCGGGCAGGGTTAGAATTCACTGAGGACATGGGAATGAGTCAGTCCCTCTCTCTCTCTCTCTCAATCTGTCTCTCTCTCTCTCTCTCTCTCACACACACACAGAGCAGCCTTTACACTACCAGGAAGGATACCAGCATGGGGAGAGAAGAACCTTCAGGCAGGAGCAGCAAAAGAAAGCAGAGAATAGCTGGTTCCAGACAGCTAGGGGAAGAAGCGTTTCCAACAGGAGGAAGATAACAGGCGGATGCTGTGGAGGGGACGGGAAGTCTGCAAGCACCCAGTGGCCCTCGCACAGCTGTGAGAGCTCAAGGGCACACAGGGGCAGTACAGGGCTGTCAGGCTGAGCAGAAGGTGGTCCTTGAACTGGAACTACAGAGCTCCTAGTATCTCTCCTGCTCAGTGACCTGAACAGGCACACAGACCTGGGAAACTCCACTGGCCCTGGAGAGCCCCTGCCAAGAGAGTTTCCACCCCTCTCTGAGCCCTCTCCCCAGGGTCATTACCACCTGATTAGTATCTAGTATCACCAACTTGCACTGGGATTTAGCTCAGTTGGTAGAGTGATGCTCTGCAGCCTCTGAGGTCCCAGGTTCGATTCTCAGCACCACAAAAATGGAAGGAGGACGTGCAAACCACACCCGAGGCAATCCTGAAACAATCAGCCTTTGAAAGCCCTATGAGGGTCGCTATGAGTCGGACATGACTGGACAGCACCTAACAACAACATCACTAACTCACCCTCTCAGGCCCTTGAGAAGCACAAGGCTCAGGAGGCTCGTGAGCAGACTTCTCTCTACCACACCCCCTGGAGGCGGGCCATGGAGCTGATGTCCCGCCTTGGACACAGGAGAAATTTAGGGACTGCAGAAGTGTATGTGGATGGAAAGAAACAGTTAAGAGTGGGATAAAGGAAGGAGAAGAGGAAAGACCTTAGGGAGAGAACTTGCCTTTATTTCCTTTTTTGTTCATTTATGTTACTTTACTTATTCTATTGCTGTGGTATTATGTTACACATACACTACTTTATAACGTAAAATACTTTAGAAAAATGAAATAAATTGGCATCCCAGCTTTCTATATGTAGTTATACAAATGCACACACACACACACGCACAAGCATGCACACACAATCATGGAAAGGCTTAAATATTTATAAATTTACACAGCATAGTATAGTGGACCCCCATAGACCCATCACAGTTACCAATTCATTGCCAAACTTGTATCTGTAACCCCACCTGCTTTCCCTTACTGGATTATTTTGAAGCAAATCCTAGATTTGAAAATATAATTTCACCCACATATGTTTCAATTTTTACCAGTAAAATGACTCTTTAAAAAAAACACCTATAATCACAGTACCATTGTCATACTTCATAGAGGTTGAATATCACTTAGCAAAATGCTTGGGACCAAAAGGGTTTCAGGTTTTGGAGTTTTTTCAGGTTTTGGAATATTTGCATAGACTTTACAGGGTAAACACCCCTAATCCAAAAATCTGAAACCTAAAATGTTCCACAATACAAAACTTTTTTCTTTCTTTTGCAATGCAAGGTTCAAACCCTGAGCCAAGTACTCTACCTCTGAGGTACATCCCAGCCTTTAGTTTTTTGAGATACTATCTCATTGTGTACCCTAGTCTTGCCTGGTACAGGCAATCCTCCTGCCTCTATCTCCCAAATACTAGGATTACAGGTGTGCGCCACTATACCCAGTTCAAATCCAAAACCTTTTGAATGTTATGTTAGTGCTCAAAAATGTTTTGTTTTTCAGAGCATGTTAGATTTCAAATTTTCAGACTAGGGATGCTCTCTTCCCTTATTACCATCAAATATCCATTTTGTATTCATACTTCCCAATTACCTCATAAATATTTTTCCAAGTGGTGGTGTTTGTTGTTGTTAGGTTCCGTGGAGTTAGATCTGACTTATAGCAACCTTATGTATGACATAATGAAACACTCCCTGAATCTGTGCCAGGCAATCTTTTTTATGTTTAATCGCATTGTTGCAGACATTGTGTCAATCTATCTAGTTGAGAGTCTTCCTTTTCTTCATTGACCAATCATTCTCCCAAACATGATGTCCTTCTCCAGGGATTGGTCCCTCCTGACTGTATGTCCAAAATATAGAAGATGCAGTCTGGCCATCCTAGCTTCCAAGGAGCACTCTGGTTGCACTTCTTCTAGGACAGATCTGTTGGTTCTTTTGGCAGTCCGTGGTATATTCAATATTCATCTCCAGCACCATAATTCAAAAGCATCAATTCTTTTCCTGTCTCCCTTATTCAGTATCCACTTTTATCACCATATTATATGACTGAAAATACCACAGCATGAGTTAGGTGCACCTTCATCTTCAAAATGACATCTTTACCTTTCAGCACTTTAAAGAGGTCTTTTGCAACAGCTTTTCCCAATGCAGTGTGTCTTTTGATTTCTTAACTGCTGCTTCCATGGGTGTTGATTATAGAACCAAGTAAAACAAAATCTTGGACAACCTCAATCTTTTCTCTGTTTATCATGAAGTTGTTTACTGGACCAGTTGTAAGGACTTTTGTTTTGCTGGTGTTGAGATGCAATCTATACTGAACACTCTCTTCTTTGATCTTCATCAGTAAATATTTCAAATCCTCTTTATTTTCTACAAGCAGAATTTTGTCATCTGCATAACACAGGTTATTAATGAATCTTCCCTCTAATCATGATGCTATAATCTTCTTCATAAAGTCCAGCTTCTCAGATTATTTGCTCCCGATAGAGATTGAAGAGGTACAATGACAGGATACAGCCCTGACACACACCTTTCTTGACTTTAAACCAACCAATGTTTCCTTGTTCTCTTTGAACAACTGTACCTCCTGATCCACGTACAGATTCTCTATGAGTATACAATTAAGTGCTCTGATATTTCCATTCTTTGCAATGTTATCCATAATTTGTTATGATCTACGTAGTCAAATACCTTTGCATAGTCAATAAAGCATAGATAGACACCTTTCGGGTATTCTATGCTTTTTGGCTAATATTCATCTGACATCAGCAATGATGTCCCTGGTTCCATGCCTTTTCTTCTGTCCAGCTTGAATTTCTGGCAGTTCCCTGTCTAAATACTGCTGTAGTTGCTTTTGAATGATCTTGGTTGTTGGTGTTGTTAGATGCTTTTGAATCGGGTCCAACTCATAGTGACCCTGTGCACAACAGAACAAAACACTCCCCGATACTGTGCCATGCTTGCCACTATGTCAGTGCTTCTTTGCTATTCATAGGGTTTTTGACAACAGATTGTTTAGGGATTGTTTTGGGGGTGGGTTTCCATGTCCTTCTTCCATTCTTGCTGTGCTGGAGATCAAACCCAGGACCTAAGAGAGTGCAGGGCAGCACTTGACCAAATGAGCTAAACCCAGCCCCTGAATGATCTTTAGCAAAATTTTACTTGCATGTGATGTTAATGATATGGTTCAGTAACCTTCACATTCAGTTGGATCCCCTTTCTTGGGAATAGGCACAAATATGGATCTCTTCCAGTCAGTTGGCCAGGTAGCTGTTTTCCAAATCTCTTGGCATAAACAAGTTATCACCTCCAGTGCTGCATCTGTTTGTTGTATATCTCTATTGGTATTCCATCCATTCCTGGACACTTGTGTTTCATCAATTCCTTCAAGGCAGTTTCCACTTCTTCCTTCAGTACCATTGGTTCCTGATCATATGCAACCTTTTGAGATGGTTAGTCACCCACCAATTCTTTTTGGTATAGTGACTCTGTATAGTCCTTCCATGTTCTTTTGATTTTTCCTGCCTCATTTAATATTAATATTACATTATAGTGATAATGTTAATATTAAGAATATTAATATTAATATTCCATGTAGAATCCTTCACTATTGGCACTTGAGCCTTGAATTCTTTCTCCCATTCCTTAAGCTGTAGAAAAACAAAGCATGTTCTTCCCTTTTGGTTTTCTATCTCCAGCCCTTTGCACATGCCATTATATTTGGCTTTGTCTTTTTGAGGTGACCTTTGAAATCTTTTTAGTTTAACTTCAGTTTCATCATGTCTTCCTTTTACTTTAGCTGCTTGTCATTCCAGCACAAGTTTCAGAGTCTCTTTTGAGATATAATTTGGTTTTGCTTTCTTCATGAATGATGTCTTTAATGTCATGCCACAACTCATTGGGTCTTCTATCATTAGTGTCTAACACATCAAACCTGTTCTTGAAGTGGTCTCTGAGCTCAGGTGGGATATACAGAAGGTCATATCTTGGCTCTCACATACTTGTTCTAATTTTCTTCAGTTTCAATTTGAACCTGCATATGAGCAGTTGATGATCTGATTCACAATCAACACTTGCTATTGTTCTGACACTTGATTTTGAGCTTTTCCATCATCTCTTTCCACAAATGTAGTCAGTTTGGTTTCTATGTATTCCATCTGGCAAATTCCATGTGTACAGTTGCTGTTTATGTTAGTGAAAAAAATGTATTTACAATGAAAAGGTAGTTGACCTCATATTTTGCAAGTGCTCTACCACTGGCTGTGCCCCTAGCCATTTTTTATTTTTTATTTTGAGACAATGTCTTGCTAAATTACATAGGCTACCTCTGGTCTTGAACTTCTAATCCTATGCTTCCATCTCCCAAATCACTGGGATTACAGGTGTGTGCCACAATGCCCAGCTAATATTTTTATTTTTAACTAACACAGTATATATTTATGGGGATACACTGTGATTTTTTAAAAACATTTATAATCATGCAATGAGCAAATGAGAATGATTAGCCTATTTATCAACTCAGACATAGATCTTTTCTTTGTGTTAGGAACATGCAAAATCCCCTCTACTAGCTATTTTGATATTGTTGTTGTTGTTAGGTGCCGTCGAGTCGGTATCTGACTCATAGCAACCCTCTGTCCAACAGGGGAAACACTATTGTCAGTGCTTCTCTGCTGTTCATAGGGTTTTCAATGGCAGATTGATTTTTGGGAGGGGGTTGCCAGGTCCTTCTCCCAAGCCTACAGCTTCTGGTGTTCCCAGGCTGTCTCCCATCCAGGTACTAACAAGGCCCGACCCTGCTTAGCTTCTGAGATCTGACGGGATCGGATGCCACAGGGCTACAGCTGCAGGCATTTTGATATATACAATTAATTATTGTCAACCATAGTTATTCTATGGTACTATAAAACATTACAAGTTTTTTCTCCTACTCACCTGCCCTCTTGTACCCCATGAACTGTCCCCCTTCTGCCCTTCCCTCCACTGTACCTGCCCCAGGACTTGGTAACCACTGTTCTAATCTCTACTTCTATGTTGTTGTTGTTGTTGTAGGTGCTGTCGAGTCGTGTCCGACTCATAGCGACCCTCATAGGGTTTCAATGGCAGATTGTTTCGGGATTGCCTTGGGAGTGGGTTGCCACATTCTTCTCCCATTTTTGTGGTGCTGGGAATTGAACTCAGGACCTCAGAGACTGAAGAGAGGCACTCTACCAACTGAGCTAAATCCCAGCCCTCTACTTCTATAACATCAACTTTTTAAGCTTCCACAGATAAGTGAAAATATCTGGAGATTTTCTTTCTGTGCCTCGCTTATTTCACTTCATACAACATCCTCCTGTTCCATCCACATGGCTGCAAATGACAGAATTTTATTCCTCTTATGAATAATATTCCATTGTGTACCACATTTTCTTTATCCATTCATCCATCAATGGATATCTAGATTTATTCTATATCTTGGCTCTATGAATAGCATTGTAATAAACATGTGAGAGTAGATGTCTCTCCAACATACTTTTATTTCCTTTAGATGTATACCTAGTAGTGGGATTGCTGGATCATATGACAGTACTATTTATAGGTTTGTTGTTTTTTTTTCAAGGAAACTCCACACTGTTTCCCGTAATGACTATTCAAGTTTATACTCCCACCAACAGTGTATGAGAGTTCCTCTTTCTCCATATTCTAGCTAGTGGTTTTTTGTTGTTTTTAGTAATGTTTAATGTATAACATAATAAGTCTCATTATGACATTATTATATATACATTTCATTGTCCATTGCTCATATTCATCTCCCCCGTTCCCCTTTTATGCCCTTCTCCCCTGTCCCCTCACTCCCCTCTAATGGTCCCCCTTCTACTTGCACGTCTTATTTGTGTGTATTTGCTATTGTTGTTGTTGTTGTTGTTGTTGTTAGGTGCCGTTGAGTCGAGTCCGACTCATAGCGACCCTATGTACAGCAGATTGAAACACTTGCCGATTCTGTGCCAGGCAAATGATCTTATTTATGTTTAAGCCCATTGTTGCAGACACTGTGTCAATCCACCTGGTGGAGGGTTTTTCTCTTTTGCGTTGACCTGCCACTCTTCCAAACATGATGTCCTTCTCCAGGGATTGTTCTCTCCTGACTACATGTCCGAAATATGTAAGATGCAGTTTGGCCATTCTTGCTTCCAAGGAGCACTCTGGTTGTACTTCTTCTAGGACAGATGTGTTGGTTCTTTTGGCAGTCCATGGTATATTCAATAGACGTCTCCAGCACCACAATTCAAAAGCATCAATTCTTTTCCTGTCTCTCTTGTTCAATGTCCAGCTTTCACAACCATATGATGCGACTGAAAATACCTTGGCATGAGTCAGACGCACCTTCGTCTTCAATGTGACATCTTTGCTTTTCAATACTCTAAAGAGATCTTTTGCCACAGCTTTTCCTAGAGCAACGCGTCTTTGGATTTCTTGACTGCTGCTTCCACGGGTGTTGATTATAGAGCCAAGCAAAGTAAAATCTTGGACAACCTCAATCTTTTCTCCATTTATTGTGCAGTTGCATGCTGACCCAGTTGTAAGGATTTTTGTTTTGTTGATGTTTAGTCGTAACCCTATTGAAGGCTATGAATTTTGATCTTCATCAGTAAGTGTTTTAAATCCTCTTCATTTTCAGCAAGCAAAGGGGTGTCATCTGCATAACGCAGGTTGTCAATGAGTCTTCCTCCAATCTTGATGCCACATTCTTCCTCATAAAGTCCAGCTTCTCGGATTATTTGCTCAGCATATAAATTGAAGAGATAGGGTAAAAGTATACAGCCCTGACGCACACCTTTGTCAACTTTAAACCACTCAGTGTTTCCCTGTTCTATTCAAACAACTGCCTCCTGGTTCATGTACAGATTTCTCATGAGCACAATTAGGTGTTCTGGTATTCCCATTTTCCGAAGTGTTATCCATAATTTGTTGTGATCCACACAATCAAATGCTTTTGCATAGTCAATAAAACACAGATAGACATCTTTTTGATATTCTCTGCTTTCAGCTAATATCCACCTGACATCAGCAATGATGTCCCTAGTTCCCCACCCTCTTCTGAATCCCACTTGATTTTCCGGTAATTCCCTGTCTATATACTGCTGCAGTCGCTTCTGAATGATTTTTTTTTTTTTTTAGAAATTTTTAATGTACATCATAATGTGATTCATTTTGA
>VMDO01005371.1:87500-112597 GCA_007922755.1 Pedetes capensis | reverse complement strand
CCTTTAAGCCCAGCGACTCTGGAGGCTGAGGCAGGAGGATTGCAAGTTTGAGGCCAGAGGCAACCTGGACAACTTAGCAAGACCATGTCTCCAAATAAAAAAATTAAAGATGGGCTGGTTGTGCAGCACAGTGGTAGAGTACTTACAAAGTATGTGTAAAGTCCTGGGTTCAACCCCCAAGTACCACCAAAAATGGGGGTGGTAATCAGGACAGGAGGTCAGAAGGGAGAACGTGAACATCAGATGACCAGAGTTGGCGGTTGCGTATGGTTACATATGGGGTTTTGGGGGGAGCCCTTCCCATCTCTTATACTGTTCAGGCTCACTACCCCAGCACCCCTCTTCTGGGGGAAGTTCATCCACTGCCTTGCTGCCTGCCGGGCCCCCCTAGTCACACCACAGCAGTGCAGGCCCAGGAGGTCTTGGGCACTGGTGGTGGCATTGAGAGCCTGAATTGCGACCTGAGGCTCTGTGGGATCCCCTAGCTTCTAAGACTGCTTACTTAATGATGGGCCTTTGAGCTACGCAGTCACCAGGCCCGTCCAGCCCTGGTTGGTCACGTCATGACATTGGTGCCTGAGAGAGGGACGGATCTGGAAAGCGCAGAAGAGCCAGACAGGGACGGAGAAGAGGAGGGAGGACCAGAAGGCCTCAGGTGGGGAGTTTAATTCAGCTGGATGATGGCATCAGCAAGCACTTGCCTTTTCCTTTACTTTTTCCAGAACATTCTCCCGTGGGTTATCCTGCCGTATCCTTAGCACAGGCATGTTAGCGGGGTACAGTCAGATTAGATGTTTCTCTGAGAAGGAAAACGCTGAAGCCCAGAAGAATGAGGGACTTCCTCAAGGTCACACAGCCACTTAGGGACCAAGCAGAGACCCGAGGCGCAGAAGTGCCCCCGCCCACCCCGGGGCCTGCTGCAGGGGTCACTTGAGGAGAAGCGCCATGGCCACTGTCCGCAAGCTGCATGGTCCCCTCCTGGCAGAGCAGAGGCCAGGCGAGCTGCGAGACCAGAGGGGACACGTTGGCCCCTCCGGCCCTTGGGCTTTGAGACTCTGCAGGGGAAGAGGAGCGTCTCAGGAGTTCAGGCCTCTGCTGGGTGCTCCTGAGAGAGGTGTTCCCTCATGCTGGATTTAATGAATAAATTATAATAACGTTTGCATTTTCATCTACATTATGCAGGTTTATTTCCCTTCCTTTCATAATTCCTCTCCCTCCATCCCTCAGACTTTATTTCTTTTCATGTTTTCTCTTTGGGAACGTGCCACTGATGATGATTTTGTAAAAAGCTCATCCCTGGTGATTGCTGATCGAGATGCACACCTCCTTGCTCCCAGTTGAAAAGTACCTGTGCACAGGGCTGGAAACTCAGGGAGGCATGTGAGATAAGGTACTTTAACACTTCCGGGGGAGAGTAATCTATTAGGAACTCTGAAAATGGAAGGGGGAAATGTTATATGGTCCTTCGTGGTACATGAACTCTTTAGGGAATCGTTGCTGTCTTTAGGTACCGTCAAGTTGGTGTCTGACTCATAGCGACCCTACAGACAACAAGCAAAACAGTATTGTGAGTGCTTCTGTGCTATTCATAGGGTTTTCAATGCCTGATTGTCTTTCCAGAGTGGGTTGCCAAGTCCTCCCAGCTTTAGGGAATATGTGGTGGCTTATCTCTAGCCACAGCTCTTGAGTAGATCTTTGCATGCAGTAGCACGGAAGTACATTTGAAGAACACATGTGTCAGTGAGCAACCAAGTGGCTGATGGGCCACATGGCTAAGTGGGTGGCTGGGTGTATGGATGCTGAAGCATCAAAGTGGAATCTCATTTGGATTGTTGTGTTACGGAACCTTCTCACTTAACTCTGCCTCTGGGTTCTACTACGGTATGTTATCAGCAGCATTCTGGCCAGTTCTCAGGATTTCTTTGTGTTCTTAAAGGAAGAACATACTTCTATGATTTGTCAAGGAGAATGCATTCTCTTTTCCAAAGAGCTAGGGGGAAATATATTAATGTAAATGTTATCGCCCCCACGTGTCTGTCAGCTTGTTGTTCCTTGGGGCTTGCATGTTGCTGTGATGCTGAAAGCATTGCCACTGATCTCTTAGATACCAGCAGAGCTCTCCATAGTGGACAAGTTTCAGCTGAGCTTCCAGACTAAGACAGACTAGGGAGAAGGACCCGGCAGCCCACTCCCGAAATAATCAGCCATTGAAAACCTTATGAGTGGCAGAGAAGCACCAGCAAATGTAGTGCCCAGAAAATGAGCCCCCCAGGCTGGAAGGCACTCAAGGAATGACTGGGGGAGAGTCACCTCCTCAAAGTAGAGTCAGCCTTCATGACGGGAATGGAGTAAAGCCCCTGGGATGTCCTTTTGCTGATGTTTCTTTGAGAATCATGGTGTAAGACGGGCATGACTCAAAATGAGAAGATACATAGGGGTTGCAACAATGGGCTCAAACATAAAAAGATTGTGGGCATAGCACAGTGTTGGGTAGTGTTTCATTCTGTTGTACACAGGGTGGCTATGTGTTGGACTTGATGGTACCCAACAACATCAATAAATATGATTTAGGGAATAAAAAACAAAACATAAGAATTAGCCTGAATATGACTTCTAATATTAAATTGTTTTCTACTCTGTACGCTGCTTCATCAAATAACCTTTCTTGGAAGGTCTGCTAATTCCTTTCAAAAAATGTTTATCTTACATTTTATAATATGTCAGGCACTGTTATTACAAGGGTGTTTTGAAGGGGTAAGGAACAATATTTAGAACTAAGATAGAGTTCCAGGCAATCAAATAAAATCCACCAGGAAAAAAAAAAGTAAAATGATAGGACAGGAAAAGAAGTATCCTCTGCCAAAAAGTCAACCAGGAAAATAGCAAGGATTTATGTGCAGCAAATCCTGAGATTGAAATTTAAAATGAATAAATGAGGGGGATGATATGGTTTGAAATTAGCTTCCTCTTTGAATTGGGCATTCAAGACTCTGAACGAAATGGGCCTTTTTATTACAGAGCCGACAGCTGTGACCAGCACCTCGTCGCCACCAGTAACATTTTGGGTGAGAAGCAAGAGATGGCGTTGCTCAGAAGCGCGTCTTCTTATGCCATGATTGATTCTCAAAGAAACACATATCAAGTTGGGAAATCTCCACTCTTTCCCTTCAGAGTCTAGGTTTAGGTATTTTTTTCTCAGAATTACATTGATTTTACAAATAATCAGACTCCAACAGAGTTTTCATCACTCCTGAAAAGCAGAACGGGCCCGTGATAGAATGAGCCCAGCACAGCTTTATAAAAGGCTTGACTGAGGCCCATGGCAAGGAAAAGCCAGAACATGATTGCTTTAGAGAGTACGGCCAGAGTAGAACGTTGTTGTTGTTAGGTGCTGTCAAGTTGAGTCCGACTCATAGCGACCCTCATAGGGTTTTCAATGGCTGACTGTTTCGGGATTGCCTTGGGAGTGGGTTGCCACCTCCTTCTCCCATTTTGCGGCGCTGGGAATCAAACTCGGGACCTCAGAGACTGCAGAGCGGTGCTCTACCCACTGAGCTAAATCCCAGCCCCAGAGTGGAACGTAGAGAGGCATTAACGTGGCTGATTCTCATTGCTCTGCCCCCCTCATTTTATTTTTCTTCTCTTTTACCCACTTCCCCTACCCCAGTGCTCACTGCAGCCGGATCACTTCAGCTCCCACCCCCTGCCTTCTGCCTCTGCTCTTTAGCCACTAGCTCAGTCCGTCTGAGGCTGGAGGCTGCTAGAGGCTCTTGGGTGATTTATTGCATAGCAGAAACCTCGCTAAATTTCCCAAGGTGTGTTTTTCATTTTTTCCTTTTTTTCTTTCCTTTTTTTTTTTTTTTTTTAAGTTTTGAAAAATCAAAGTTCAAAAAGTAAACATCCCAGGTTGATATCCCAGCCCAAAGCAGAGGAAAAATGTCTCTTGTTCAGTCTCTTGGCACCTCCCAGGATTTATGAGCGTCTTCAAGTATTGCCATTCTCTCCCCCACCCCAGTCGGCTGTTATTCCTTGGCCCCCAGAGTTGGGTGTGGGGAGATTACCTTGGCTGGTTTCCATGGTGACACCGGAGCGAGGTAGTTTTTTAAAGCAGGTTGTCCTGTGTTATTTCACAGGCATGGAGCATTAACGTCCACGCTGTGTGGCTGTGGCCCTCAACGTAAAGACACATAAATGGCGGGAGTGTTTTATATAAATAGACACACGGGGGTGATATTTTCCTTGGTCCTGTGCCCACCCTAGTAACAAAAGTCCCTCAGTTATGCAGGGCACCTGGGAGGGGGCAAGGGAACAGTCGTGCTCAGTGTTAAGCAGCCTTCTTGGCCATGAATAACCACGGAAGACTTCACGAAGTTCAGGTTTAAAGTCCAGCTCCCTCCGGCTTTCACTAGAGGCCAGAGGGAAAGTCCCCTTGGGGGCTCAGAATGCGACAGCCTGATGTAGAAAACATTAATCTCTGATTTCAGTCTGCTTACCTGGCCAGCCAGTACACGTGGGCCTTTTGTCTCCTCTCTCCAAAGCGCCATCTAGAACCTTCCTGCCTCAAAAAAACCGTTGCTTCCAGGCTTCCAAATAGTGAGGTTGGGGTGAGTGTAGATGGCCGCACCGGGCATCTGGTGAAGCCCTTTCCTCTTCCTGTGGTCACCCTGACACCCACACCAACATGGCTCCCTCACAAAGACACATGGCGCCCACCCCCCACACAGGCAGCTACACACCTCATCCCCATCCGCTCCCTTCCTCAGGGCTCCGGGCAGAGAGCTTTCATCCACCTGTGGCAAGTCAGAGGCGTGAGGTGGAAGAGAAGGGATGAGACGCTGCGCAGCATTCCCCCCCACCCTCGGGTAGCTGTGGGCAGGGTTCATATCAGGCTGTGAAAGGGCGCAGCTTGGAGAAGTCATGCGGACACCCTGGCTGGCCTCTGGACGTGAATCTCATCTCAGCCTCCCTAAAGTGTTTGGTGTATGTGACTTCATAGGAACTCTCCCATACCTCGGGAAGATCATCTCTCATGAGTCTCTCCTTCATTTAAAGCTGCAGGGACAGAAGTTTGGGATGCTTGACTCATTAGGGGGGCCTGCAGCCATACTACTGTGGTGTCCGATCCTGTGAGATCCTGGAAGTTAAGCAGGAAGTTAAGCAGGAAGTTAAGCTGGGAGACCGCCTGGGAACACCAGGTGCTATAGCCTTGGGAGACAGACCCGGCAACCCACTCCCAAAAAACAATCTGCCATTGAAAACCCTATGAGCAGCAGAGAAGCAGTGACAATAATGTTTCACCTGGTGTACATAGGGTCGCTATGAGTTGGATGCCGACTCCATGACACCTAACAACAACAGCAACTCATCAGGGACAGATCTCCATGGGGAATTCAGGACCTGTGGTCTCCCCGGAGTCTCACACCGTTCGTCCCCCACAAGGCTTCTTCCCCAGCACCCAGTCTGTTCACGTAGGTGCGAGAGCACAAGGTCTGCAGCTGTCTGGGACACAGTCTCAGACACATAGGGACTGTCAGGGGCTCACTGATGAATCCTCCTGTCAGGGGCCGTGCTGGGCAGCCACACAGTCAGGAATCCTACCTTCCTGTGGGTGGGGCAGCTGAGGAACACCTGAGTAAGACACACCTTGAATGTGTCCCAGAGGCATAATTGCTAAGGAGGAAAAGCAAGCAGAAGCCAGGCGCGGTGGCGCACACTTACAATGCCAGCGACTTGGGAGGCAGAGGCAGGAGGATCACAAGTTCAAGACCAGAAGCAGTCTGCGTAACTTAGTGAGACCCTGTCTCAAAAAGTAAAAAAATGGGCTGGGGGTGCAGCTCAGTGGTCCAGCACTTGCAGAGCACACAAGCACAAGGCCTTGGGTTCAACCCCCAGTAATATGAAAAAAATAAAAAATTAAAAAAAAAATCAGAGCGGGAGGAAGGAGTGCGGGGTAAGCCAGAGTAGACAAAGAAAGCCTTGCTAAGAGGTAACAGCTGAACAAAGGCTTGAAAGAAGGGAGCCGTCCTGGAGGGTCTCTGGGGACCAGAAGATCAAGAGAAAGATCACGGACTGCAGAAAGCGTCCTGTGTTTCCTTAAGTCCACAGATGCTGCGCTCGCTGTGTGTGTTCACGCGCCTGTGTGCAGGAATGCGTGTTTGAAAACTTCTCAAACCCTGAGGTTGGCACATGGCTTGGATTTTGGCCTTAATGACTCCCTCCACACAGGCGCTCTTTAGCAGGTACATCCTGGAGGTTGTAATGGGCAGTCCCAGGCTGGGGTCACGTTACCTGTGTGGACAAAGCAGAATTGCTTTGCCAGATTGGGTCTTGTGGTGGTGACTGGTTTCTTGGGTTTTCACGCGGATTGTGGAAAACATGTCCGGGCTCTAGGCTCGAGAGCGCCTCTTCCGTAGGAGGGAGTCGGGTTGTTGTATGTGGAAGGTATAGGAAGGGCCCAGGCCTGGGGGTGGGCACGGGCGCCTCAGATTTGCAGTGCCAGTCAGCTGCAACCTCGAGTTATCTGGAGCCTGTTCAAACTCATTTGGAGAACAGTTGAATTTTTAAAGTGCCTTTTGATTCTCTCTTTCATTTATTTTAACTGATCTGCCGGGATTAGGAGCTTGGTGGGGGAACACCGGAAAGCTTGCCAAATGTGTGAATAATTAGAGCAGCGAGGGTGTGTGCCAGATAGGAGGGGGATGCACACTTCTGGTGTGATTCAGCTAAATGCAGTTGTAAATCACGGCCGCCACCGCCACAGCGCCCTGCAGGAGCCCGCCCTCCTGGGAAGAGGGACAGCAGGGCCGCCCAGCGAGGGGCAGTGGCCGCACCTCTGCGAAGAGGCAGGCGGCCGGAGGGCTTCAGGTGCTGGCAGCCAGGGCCACAGCCTCTCTGGCGCCTCTTTCAGTTCAGTTCGCCTCCACTCTCCTGGGTCCTGCTGCCCTCTTGACCACCCCTGCTCTTGGATGCGCCAGGCTTGTGGAAAGCAAGTGAACAAGCGTGAGGCAGTGTGAGGAGGGATCAGCAGGACAGAGGGGACCCTGCTCAGGAGCCCGGGGGAGCCATGTGCTCTGCTGCGAAAGGAGAAGGGGGAGTCGCAGAGGAACACGGTGACGTTCTGAGAGCTCAGCAGGATGAGTCGGTGTGAGGGACACCAGGCAAGGGGATGGCACAGGTGTGCAGAGCCCGCGTGCCCCACGAGCAGGGGCTCCTGTAGGTCTGGAGAGTGATAGGTTGGCCCGTGATCACTTGCAGACAGCTTGTGTCAGAGTCAGAGGGGCCTGAGTGCTCCTAGAGGAAGCTCCTCCTCAGATCACGTGCTGCTCCTGAGGGCCCTGTTCACCCTGGCAGAGAGCCCCGTCTCAGTCACAGCCACCAGTGGGGATGTGTTGAGCCCCCTCTGTTGGAAATGTCCCCGAGTCCAGAATGTTTTGAGCATCAGTGAGAGGCTACACATGGTCCACCCCAACCTCTTGTGATGGGACCGTCAAACGCCAGCACCCAAAAATATTTTATAATATTACCTTTCGGCTCCGTGTGTAAGCTTATATATGAAACATAAATGGATTTCATGTTTAGACTTGTGGCCCATCCCCAAGATAGTATGTGCATGGAAATACCACCCCCCCAAATTCCCAAATCAGAAACACATCTGCTCCTGAGCAATTTCGCATCCTCTCCTACCTTCTTGTTGTTGTTAGGTGCTGTCGAGTAGAGTCCAACTCATAGTGACCCTATGTACAGCAGATTAAAACACTCCCTGGTTCTGTGCCAGGCACACGATCTTGTTTATGTTTAAGCCCATTGTTGCAGACACTGTGTCAGTCCATCTGGTGGAGGGTTTTCCTCTTTTTCATTGACCTGCCACTCTCCCAAACACGATGTCTTTCTCCAGGGATTGATCTCTCCTGACTACATGTCCAAAATATGTAAGACACAGCCTGGCCATTCTTGCTTCCAAGGAGCACTCTGGTTGCACTTCTTCTAGGAAAGATTTGTTGGTTCTTTTGGCAGTCCATAGTATAGTCAATAGACATCTCCAGCACCGTAATTCAAAACCATCAATTCTTTTCCTATCTCCCTTGTTCAGTGTCCAGCTTTCACAACCATATGATGCGACCGAAAATACCGTGGCATGAGTCAGACGCACCTTCGTCTTCAATGTGACATCTTTACTTTTCAGCACTTTAAAGAGGTCTTTTGCAACCCCTGGTCCCAATGCAATGTGTCTTTTGATTCTTGACTGCTGCTTCCATAGGTGTTGATTATAGAGCCAAGCAAAGCAAAATCTTGGAGAATCTCAATCTTTTCTCCATTTATTGAGAAGTTGCATACTGACCCAGTCATAAGGATTTTTGTTTTGTTGATGTTCAGTCACAACCTGTATTGAAGGCTATGATCTTTGGTCTTCATCAGTAAATGTTTTAAATCCTCTTCACTTTCGGCAAGCAGAGTTGTGTCATCTGCATAACACAGGTTGTTGATGAGTCTTCCTCCAATCCTGATGTCATGTTCTTAGGGCAGGGGAAATGAATGTCGAGAGCCAGCCCTCTGACCAGGGGAGTGTCTGAAAGGTGGACAAGCTGAAAAATGAAATACAAGACGGGTCATTTGATTGTGGTCCTTAGAGGCTGAGAAGGGCATGGGGCAGGGGACAAAAAGAAGGTCAGTAAAGGATATCAACACACGGAGTCGGAGAATTACTTGTGGTTCTCTTTAGTTTAGCACAGTAAGGTGACTGTTGATTAAAACAATCCGGGACATATTACCTATGACTAGAGGAGTCCAACATTTCCAACAGGTAAAAATAGCTGGTGGTTGGAGAGACGGAAATGCCTATCACTCCGAGTTGATTATGAACACATCGTATGCGTGTGTTGAATTACCATGATGTGCCCCATAAAGATGTACAAATAGGTGTCAATATTAAAGGCAAAGGGAGTTGGCAGAAGCTTCGGTGCAGACCAGTCAGCGGGGAGCAGGCTCCTGGCTGCAGGTGGGGGCCATGAGCAAGGAGAGTGGCAGAGGAAGGCATTTCAAGGGAGAGGTCGGGGGTCCAGTCGGACTCACTGAGGGGGACGCCAGGGTGTGCTGGGCTCCCTGACAAGCTCAGTGCGGCCCTTCCTGAGGCACCCGGCTTTGATCGGGACAGTACGAGCCTTTCCTGATCGGTAGACATGGGTGGCGTCCACGGCCAGAGACGCAGTGCCTTGTAGAATAGACAGCGAGCGTCTGTGCTCTGAGGAGTCATGGCAGTCTGAAGTCCTGGTGACCTCCTGATCCCTACCATATTTCTCCCCCCTCCTCAGCACCACTCCTCCACCCCCTCTTCCTCCACGTAGTGGGGGTCTTAAAAAACGAATAAGCATCCCGCCTCCAAGCATCCCCACGAGGGATGTTGCAGCCTGCCTTGGCCCTCTCCCCATCCTGGCCTGTGAAGAGCACCCAGCTTGTTCCCCCACTGCTCAGGGAGATGCTCCACCCTTAGCCCCTTTTCTAGGTGCAAAATAATAGACTGACTGAACGGATGCTTCCCAAAGAACCATGGAAGACAGTGACCGGGGAAGTGAGGGGAAAGGTCTGGAACTTTTTACTTTATTGTCTCAGCCTTGTAGTTTGCGCACACATCTTAGAAATCAATCAGAAGAGGTGGTATATGGTTACACTGTGTGAGGAAGAAAAGCACGTGGGCAGAGTTAAACGATGTGTCTGTTTTAGTTTGAGGGTACATCATCAAAATGTGAAGACTAGCAGAGTAGATAACTAGTAGGGTTGGCGTGGGGGGCAGGAAGGATGTTCTAGAATTGTGGGATTCTTTGTAGAAATGGGTGTTAGCTGGGTGTTAGCGTGCAGGGTAATCTGTGAGCTCCCCTCATGTCCTCAGCGAGCCCCTGCAGATCTATAGCTGAACACAGAGAAAGGGAAATTCTGCACATAGAGAGTCCCTTCGGACGAGAGCATGTGTTTACGTCGGCCCGAATCTGTCAGAGTACAGAGCCACACATGCAGGCAGCAGGCGCTCAGGTAGGAGGCACCTGCGGGCCCCATCACCCTCCTTGGCCTGGCTCCAGGCTCCATCACCACTCCTTCCCCAGCCTGGTGGTTGTTGGGTGGAGGAGTGTGGGGGCCTGCTGGCTTTTGCCCCCCAGCACCATCGTGCAGGCTACCTGAGACATGCAGAAACGCTCCTGTGTTGTGAACCTTCCCCCAGTAACCCCAGCACCCCAAAATAAAACCATAAAACTGTATAGGATCATCGGTACCACCCTCTAGAGTCAGGAACGCTGTGCTCCCCGGCTCTGTTCTTCCCTTCAGCAGCCATGCGGCTGTTCTTTCTTTTCCTATTGCTAAGCTCTGGGCAAGTCAACCTCAGAGTCCCACTAATGTCCTCAGTATGGTGCCATCAGGGAGCCCCTGACTCCTGCTGTCAGCACATCTCCGTGGCTCAGGCACTTCCGCTCCCACCCCCAACCCCACCCACACTTCTCTGTTGGATGTGTCCCCTCTTTCCAACCACATTGGCTAGAACTCGACTGCTAGTCAGGCTGCTCCTGAATGATGCATGTCTTCTAGAGATACGCACTGACAGGAACGGAAGAGCTTTCCCCACTTTGCTCCCCTCGTAATAAAGTTGGCAGCATGGCAGGTCTGACAAACCCTGTTTCGGAGATATCCAGTTGCAAGAGATTCTTGTCTGTATGCCTGTGAACTGCTTCAGGCTCCCATTTTCCCTGTTTCCTCTCCAACCGTGTTTATCCCGCAGCGCCATATGAATGCTGCTCTTTCTAGACGATATATGCAAAGACACCATCAACAGCAAATGGAGGATATTAGTCTTTAAGGTTGCTGTTATTACTAGGTGCCATCGAGTCAGGTCCGACTCATAGTAACCCTATGTACAGCAGAACGAAACACTCCCCAATTCTGTGCCAGGCACACGTTCATTTTTATGTTTAAGCCCATTGTTGCAGACACTGTGTCACTTCACCTATTTGAGGGTCTTTCTATTTTTTGCTGACCTGCCACTCTCCCAAACATGATGTCCTTCTCCAGGGATTGGTCTCTCCTGACTACATGTCCAAAATAAGTAAGACACACTCTAGCCATCCTTGCTTCCAAGGAGCACTCGAGTTGCACTTCTGCTAGGACAGACCTGTTGGTTCTTTTGGCAGTCCATGGTGTATTCAGTATTCATCTCAAGAATTATAACTCAAAAGCATCAATTCTTCTCCTTTCTCCCTTATTTGGTGTCCAGCTTTCACAACCATGTGATGAGACTCAAAATACCATGGCATGAGTCAAGCGCACCTTCATCTTCAATGTGACATCTTTACTTTTTAACACTTTAAAGAGATTTTTTGCAACAGCTTTTCCCAATGCAATGTGTTTTTTGATTTCTTGACTGCTACTGCCATGGGAGGGCTGGGATTTAGCTCGGTGGGTAGAGCGCTTCGTTGCAGTCTCTGAGGTCCCGAGTTCAATTCCCAGCACCGCAAAAATAGGAGAAGGACCTGGCAATCCACTCCCAAGGCAATCCCGAAAACAGTCAGCCATTGAAAACCCTATGAGGGTCACTATGAGTCGGATACCGACTCGACGGCACCTAACAACAACAACAAAACTGCCATGGGGGTTGAGTATAGAACCAAGTAAAGCAAAATTGTGAGCAACTTCAATCTTTTCTCCATTCATCATGAAGTTGCTTACTGACCCAGTTGTAAGGATTTTTGTTCTGTTAATATCAAGGCACCTGCAGCCGTAGCCCTGTGGCATCCAATCCCGTCAGATCTCAGAAGCTAAGCAGGATCATGCCTGGTTAGTACTTGGATGGGAGACCGCCTGGGAATACCAGGTGCTGCAGGCTTGGGAGACAGACCTGGCAACCCACTCCCAAAAACCAATCCACCATTGAAAACCCTATGAACATCAGAGAAGCACTGACAATAGTGTTTCACCTGTTGTATGTAGGGTTGCTATGAGTCAGATACAGATTCAATAGCACCTAACAACAACAACAACAATATTGATGCATAATCCATACTGAAGGCTGTGTTCTTTGATATTCATCAGTAAATGTTTCAAATCCTGTTGAGTTTCGGCAAGGAGAGTCATGTCATTTGAATAACGCAGGTTGTTAATGAGTCTTCCTCCAACATGATGTTGTATTCTTCTTCATAAAGTCCACCTTCTCGGACTATGTGCTCAGCATAGAGATTGAAGAGGTATGGTGAAAGGACACAGCCCTGACACACACTTCTCCCAACTTTAAGCTAGGCAGAGTTTCCTTGTTCTGTTTTAATGACTGCCCCCTGGTCTGTATACAGATTCCTCATGAGTACTTAAAAATTAAGTGCTCTGGTGTTCCCATTCATCACAATTTTATCCATAATTTGTAATGATCCACATAGTCAAATGCCTTTGCATGGTCAGTAATACATAGACAAACATCTTTTTGGTATTCTCTGCTTTTGGCTAATATCCACCTGACATTAGCAATGATGTCCCCAGTTTCATGCCCTCTTCTGAATCTGGCTTGATTTTCCACCAGTTCCCGTCTATACAATGCTGTAGTTGCTTTTGAATGATCTTAAGCAAAATTTTGCTTGTGTGTGATATTAATGATATCATTTGATAGTTTCTACATTTGGTTAGATTCCCCTTTCTTGGGAATAGGCACAACTATGGATCTCTTCCAGTCAGTTGGAGATTTGTTTTCCAAATCTCTTGGCATAAACAAGTGAGCACCTCCAGTGCTGCCTCTGTTTGTTGAAACATCTGTATTGGTATCCCATCAATTCCTGGAGCCTGTGTTTTGCCAATTCCTTCAAGGCAGCTTCCACTTCATCCTTCAGTACCATTGGTTTCTGATCATGGGCAGCCTCTTGAAATGGTTATCCACCAATTCTTTTATGGTGGCTCGTTGTCCCCATCTGTGTTATAGTGAAGTAGGAGATGGACCACATGTGTCTGAAGCAAACTGAGGGAAGTAAGAGCTGGTACTTAGAGCCCTGGAGGAAGTGAGCCGTGATGGAATCAAGGATCTCTTTCCGCTGGAATGGCTTTTGCCCATAGCTTCCAGTGGTGCCTACAGGGCTTGGGGTCTCAAGAATGTTTGGCGTCCATTACTTTTCTAAGTAATGATGTGGGTTCTTCATAGAGGAAGGTCATGGCTCCCAGGAACTTTGTTCCAGCTCAGTGTTGTGTGAGGTAGGAAGGGCCCAGAGCCTCACAGACCGAGGGGCACCTGTTAACTTCTTACCTGGTAGTGAGTTGTAGGACATTCCATTCCAGCCAAGCCCTGGTAGCAAACGTGGCAGGTGTGGCACAGTCTTGTTCTGCACTGGATGTGTTTTACAAGTGACAAATTTGAGAAACAGCCAAGGAGGACGTGGTCTTCCCTCCTGATACCAGGTGCCCCCCAGTTTATCACTGGAGGAGTCACTAGCATCGAGGCTGGACAGTTTCCCACTTCGCAGAACACTTAGCGACATCACTTTGGTTCTTAGTCACGTAACCGGCCACTCTCACCACCATCTTCACCCCTGCACCATGTCCCCACACTTTTCCAGACGTGCCCAAGGGGAGGGGAGGGAAGGAGTGTGCCCCAGGGAGAGGCCCCCATATCACACCTGTGCCACACAATGGCGGCCTCTACCGAAGGCATCCTGGAAACACCGGTTCTCCCCAGGAGCCGCCCTGCGTTGTCACTGAAAAGATATTAGGTGCAGGTGTTAAACATGAGTAATGAGGCACGAGGAGTTGACAGCAAAGCCACAGAAGACTTGCGAGTGAACTGTGAACAGCAGTGTGGATGTGTGACTGACACAGACGAGAGGAGGGGGCGGGAGCAGCACCCACCCCGCGTGTGGGAGGAGCGGACAGTTTTAGTTACTCGACAGGGATTTAGCTCAGTTGGTAGAGAGCTGCTCTGCAGTCTCTGAGGTCCTGAGTTTGATTCCCAGCACCGCAAAAATGGGAGAAGGACGTGGCAACCCATTCCCCAGGCAATCCCGAAACAATCAGCTGTTGAAAACCCTGTGAGGGTCTCTATGAGTTGGACTGACTCGATGATACCTAACAACAAACCTTCTAAATGCGTCTGACGTTTTCCTCTTTGAATCGTGAGTTTCCTGCAGGTGTCCAGGGCTTGGCGTTACCAATATTTCCAAAGTCTTCTGACATAAGCCAGAGTCGTCTTTTCCTTTTTTTCAGGTTCGTGCATGGTTTATCGTGAAACCCCGAAGAGGTCAAGTGTATTTTGCTACCTGACTTTCACAGTCATCGGCATCTCACAGTAATAGGGCAGGGCCCTATTCTGGGGCTTACAGGGTCTCCAGCTGGGACATCCTGCCTTCATGAATGCCGAAGTCCAAATGGACGAGGGGAGAAGAGCGCGATCGGCTGTCGCTGGGTCCAGGGCTACCCCAGAGCAGATCCCACTGCAGCTGGGGTTTCCAGAGCTGGAGGATGAGTGGGTCCTGCTTCAGCAGGCAGGGAGCCTTCCTTCAGTGGCCTCTCCGTGCCTGGCTCGGGTCCTTCGCCCAATTAGTGCTCCATAAATACCTGTAAATGTGTTTTTCTTTGCTCATGAATCTCAGGGGAAACTTCCCCTGGGATGATTTTTAAGGACGTCCTTCTCGGATCAGAAGCACAAGCGTAGGTGAGGAGGAGGAGCAGAAGCAAAATGAAACCAGATGGGGATCGCCGGCTCCCCCAAAGCAGAGATAAACATGAAGTTAGCGTGAGGAGCATTGGTCTTCCGAAAAGCAGCTCCCAATGACAGACCCGAGGCAGAGGGCTGCTGTTCAGAGGAGAGGGGCCTTGATGTGTCGCTGCCAAGAGAAGGCGTCCTTGAGGGAGGGGCCGCAGGCTCGCCTGCTCCCATCTGAGTTAAACAGTTGGGGTATTTTAAGTCGAGGGTCACAAGCGTCAACAAGACGGAGGGCTTTGCCCCCTGATGAAGAGAAGCCCGTAAGTTACTCAGGGTTCTCGCCGCCACACGTGGCACTGGGTCCTCGGAACCAGTGTCACACGCAGGGAGGCTCCAGCTGTTGTCCTGAGGACGGAGCCGGCAAGCCTGGGTGGAAAATGCAGCCAAGGTTCAGGTCGCACCCCAGCGTGCTCACCTGAGGGTCTGGGAGACATCTTCTTGGGTTTCTCTTCCAACGTGTCCCTGTGGTGGGGACCACAGTCATAACAGGCTGGGATGGGGATGAAGTGGCACTTCCCTTCTCTGTGTGGGGGGGGGTTTTCTTTCACGCGCTCGCTCTCCCTGTGCGCTCATGCGCTCTCTCTCTCTCTCTCTCTCTCTCTCTCTCTATCTGTGGTACTGGGGTTTGAACCTAGTGCCTTGCACTTGCATGCTCTGCAAGTGCTGGAAAAATGAGCTGCACCCTCAGCTCACTTTTTTACTTTTTTTTTGAGACAGGGTCTCACTAAGTTACACAGACTGCCCCAGTCTTGAACTTGCGATCCTCCTGCCTCCGCCTCCCAAGCCACTGGGATTACAGGCGTGCGCCACCACGCCCGGCCATCTCTCTGTGTCTTCATAGTCCAACGAATGGAACTTAGCACGCGCTCCGTTGCAGGGCTGCACCCCAGCTGGGTGTGTCTCCTTGTTTCAGATCCCGGTTCAGGTGAACCGCCCGCCCCCTCTTTCCTGCCTCTGGGCGCTGGCCAGGTGCTTTCTTTGCCTTGGTGCCCCTGCCTGGACACTGCTTCCTACTCAGTTTGAGAAGTGCTGCCAGGTCATCTAGGGCCAAAAGGGCCCAGCAGGGAGAGCCCTCGGGCCGGAGGTACAGCCCTGAGTCAGGTCAAGCAGGATCCCTCCCGTGTCCTTCTCACACCTTGGACTGAGGGTGATAACGTGCCAGGGCCAGCGGCCATCAGGAGGGGCTGGGCAGAGATTTCCTGAGCCTAAGGGGAGAACAGAAGAGCGACACAGGGGCCAGTGGAGAGGGAGAACCCAGCCTGGGCAGCAGCAGCCAGGGCGATGGCGCCTGGAGTGTGTGCAACAGATGTCTCTAGGTAGATGCCCTTATGGCGGCTCTTCTGGAGAGAGAGGAAACCCCTGGTAATATTAACAGGGCTGCAGCAAATGAAGATTGGAAAATAAGCAGATGGAGCGTGCCGCACAGCTCAGCTTTTGTCATCAATAATGCCGAATCTGCAAGTGAACGTGGCTGACTGCAGCTCAAGCCATCTGCCCGTCACAGCCCTCGCGTGAGGACAGCGTGGACTCCGCTCTGCACCAAGACTGAGGGGTGAGGGAGGGCACGTCGCTGCTCTCAGCCCCTGTCACGGCAGGCGTGTGATCTGCGTCCTGCGTAAGGCTCCAGTGCAGGTGGACCTGTCTGTTCAGAGACAGTGGTCAGCGAGCCCACTCAGCTCCTTAAAGACAGGCACCCCAGGAGCTCCCCACAGATTGGGTTGAACAGCCAGCCTCTCATCTGCCTGGGAAGAATTCTCCCCGTGAAGCATTTAGTGCGTCTCAGCACACAGTGAGTTCTTTTCTTTGTCCTTCAAGCATAGCTTCAAGACTGTGAAAAACAGGTTCAGGTTAAGATGTGGGATCAATATATTAAAATTTATTGTCAGAAGCCGTCAAGTTGGTGTCCAACTCATGGCAACCCAACGTACAACAGGAGAAGCAGTATTATTAATGCTTGTCTGCTATTCATAGGGTTTTTAATGGCTGTGTTTTGGGAGTGGGTTGCCGGGTCCTTCTCCCAAGCCTACAGCACCTGGTGTTCCCAGGTGGTGTCCCATCCAAGCACTAATGAGGTGCAACCCTGTGTAGTGTCTGTGTAGTGTCTGTGTAGATCTGACGGGATCAGACACCACAGTGGTAGGGCTGCAGGCATATTAAAATTTAAAGGGCTTGAATTTGGGTTAGGTTTGGGTTTAAATCCCATGTATAGATAGCAGGACTTCAAACTGAACCTGAACCTGAACCCTGAACCCATTCTGGATCAAACATTAAAAATTTAAGTTTATTTTTTTAACTTTGTTTTGTTTGCATGGTGTATATGTGTTTTATTACCTATGGCATTATACATAAAAATTGAAAAATAATGTATTCGTCTATCTATACGTAGAATTAAATTTTTAAACCCAGACCTGAGCCCCCTATAATTTAACATACTGAACCCACACCCAAACTTGAATCCAATTTTCCACAAGTTTGAAGCCCTGCTTTCAAGTTTTTGGAGCCTCATCTTGGTCCAAAATTGTGCTGTGAGACCGTGAAAGGCTCCAAGTGTCGTCCCACCACTGGTAGTTTGGAACCTCCAGGGAGGGACCACTGCTTCTGAGGGAGCACCAACCCAGGGGGACCTCATCTTGATCACCCCGTTTAACGATGAGCTTCTTAATCAAGATGCAACATCACCACAACCTTAAATGCATAAATATAAATGCAAAGTCCAGCACAGGCTCACTTTTAGCCTGCCCTGCCTTGCATACTCCGTCTCCCCAGACTAACGTGAGAAATGGGGTCAAGCTTTTGCTGCAGTGGCAAATTGTTTCATCAAGACTATTCTAACAGCCAAGGCACAGCGGCTCACACTTGGAATCTCAGCGACTTGGGAGGCAGAGGCTGGAGGATCACAAGTTCGAGGCCAGAGACAGCCTGTGTAAATTACTAAGACCCGGTCTCAAGATAAAAATTAAAAATGGGTGGGGTGCAGCCCACTGGTAAAGCACTTGGAAAGTATATGCGAGGCCCTGGGTTCAACCCCCAAGTACCAAAAAAAAGAAGACTGTTGTGTCTGTGGTGGAGATGAGTGTGCAGGCACCTCCTTTCTTGTCTTTTTTAACATGACAGCAGCTGGCTTTTTTTTATTAAGCTTTCCTGAACATTAAAAAAATAAAGTAATTGAAACATAAAGATCAGCTAGAATATCTTAGGGAGGGTGGGAAAAATGCATGCCCATGACTAACACGCACCTCGTATATACGCGTATACATACAACATGCCAAAGGTATTCCGCAGCCTTCTCGTTTTTTAGGTGTTGACTGCTGTTTGTTCGTACCCCAGTGGTGTTAACAAGCAGTGGATTGTTAGTGACAATCACACTCTCTGCAGCACTTACAGCAGAAGGCTTGATTTAATCGGGGAGCTGTCATTTATTATTCTGTTGTGCAATTCCAGGGGGGAGCTCACTGATCAGGCGCCGGCTCCAGGGAGCAGAAGGACTTTTCTTTCTTTCTTTCTTTCTTTTTTTCTTTTTTCTTTTTTTTTAGTTATGTCTAAATCCTCAATACAAATTGCAGTATTTCTGGACTCCCAGCGGGACCCATTAGAGCCTGTGGGGCATTAATGATCATTAATAGTGCTGTCAAAGAGAAGGGGGCAGGGACACAAGGGAGGGAGGGGGAGGGGTGCGGAACAGTAGCCAGGGAATTGAGTAGCTTTGTCAGAAATGGAAAATTAGCGCATCGTCTTTGTTCCCAGGACCCAGCATCTGATGTTTTGTTAGCAGGCATCTTTAATTGTGTAGGTTTGTACCGGCTAGGGACTTATTTTCACACATCGAAATCCGTCCATTGCCTCAAGAACGTCTCTCCCTCTCCACATTTTTCCCCTCCTCCCCAGCATCTTCCTTTTCTCAAAAGTCAGTCTCAAGCCTCCAACTCCAGAAATCATAGAGGAGGGGATGGAGAAAATGAGCCTGTTACAGGGGAGTGATTTCCTTCAGAACAGAGCATACGCGCACGCAGGCAGCCGCAATTTGCAAAGTTGCCTGCGCCATCCCAGTAACAGTGGTTTCTTTTAAGCATTTAACTCTATAGCTAGTGATCAGGTTGTTGTTGTTGTTAGGTGCCGTCGAGTCGAGTCCGACTCATAACGACCCTATGTAGAAATGTTTTAATCACTTACTAACTAACATACTTGGGCTGGGATTTAGCTCAGTTGGTAGAGCGCTGCTCTGCAGTCTCAGAGGTCCCAAGTTCGATTCCCAGCACCTCAAAAATGGGAGAAGGACCTGGCAGTCCTGAAACAGTCAGCCATTGAAAACCCTATGAGGGTTGCTATGAGTTGACATGACTCGATGGCACCTAACAACAACAACTAGCATATTTATCAGTGCTATAGAGAAAGGGCTAGGTATTAATTAGTTAGAATAACATGCAAGTGTTTGCATTTTAAGACTACTGTTTTAAGAAAGACTCTCTTGAAGTCTTCTTCAGAACTAGAGTCTTTTTCAAGAGTTTTCCTCATCTCAGAATTCCGTCTAGACCAGGCTGACTCACTTCGCCTATTAAGATGGTGTGTTTTTCTCGCATCATTTCATTTTTCCCTTTTAATCTCAGATTCTTGATGTATAATCTATATCTTTTATATTCCCAAAACACAGACAGGACTTTACCCACAGTTACAGTAAGTGCCCGTGCATTACATGTTAATGGCTTCAGTGTGATGAGTGTGCATTATTCATTCATTCAGATATCGAGGCCTGTGATGTGGTCGGCCCTGTGCTTGCTGTAGGGAACACAGCGGAGTCAAGGAAAACCGAGACACCCTGCCTGCCCTCATGGAGCATGGGCTTTATTTGAGAATCCCACAAGTTTACGTAGAACCACAACCCTAATGCACAGGAGAGGCGCAGGGACTATGAGAAGTTACTAGGCCTTCTGCCCAAGGGAGGAAGGGTGGGGGAAGTATACAGGTGAGTGGAGAGAGAAGAAAAATCGATCAGTGACTGCATTTCCCAGACACTATGTTAATTGTTCTTCCATGAATTAATTCAGTTACTCATTTTGTTTTGGGTTTTCTGTACGGTTTGGTTGGGTTTTTGCTTTTGAAGTACTGAGGGGCAGGGCCTTGTGCATACTTTGCAAGCCCTCTACCCCTGGGCTGCATCCCTAGCCAATTTTTTAAGTTTTTCATCCTGAGACAGGGTGTCGCTGAGTTACACAGCCATGCTCAGCCTGAGTGGCTGGGATCACAGGCGTGTGACACACCCACCGCGCGGCCCTTTGGTTAATCCTTGCAGCCACTCTAGAGCCTAGGGAGGGTTCCCCAGTTCACAAGGGAGGAACACAAGGTGGGGAGGGAAGGAGCTGCCTGCTCGACCCATGGCAGGAACTCTTGCCCACGCAGGCTGAAGCGCCTTGGTGCCGAGGACCCGGCTCTCAGCAGCTGACTTCCATCTCCTCTGCTTCACCTTCCTTGAGCACAGGTTAAGCCAGGCGGACAGGCCGGTCAGCTCTCCCTGGGGGCTCAGGATCAACGCTGTGCACATCCCACAGACCACAGCCCTGTTGCCGGTGGCTTCCAGGTTAAGCAAAGCAGATGCAAAAGAAGGGAGCCCACAGTCTCTGGTGTGGACGCAACACCACACTCCATTTTCTACCAAAACCCTCAACCCCTGAAGGGAACGTGAACGTAACTCTCTTCTCCTGCCTCCTTGGTCCCCGGAGCTGTGGCCACACTCCAGGTCTTGCCTTTTGCTCAGGGCTGCTGAAGGGGGAAGCCCTCCAGGATCTCCGCCCTCCAGCTCACCCCTGGGACAGCCCTCGTCCCTCCCCACCTGAAACAAACAGGTTTTCTGTCCACCACTCTTCCTGGCCTCTGGAGCCCAGAGCCTCCTCCCTGCCTCTCTGCGTGGAGAGGCATCCTGGGTGAACCTTCCCTAGTCTACTGAAGCCCCTCACACTCCAGCCCCTAGCCTTCCTCACACTTTTCCTTCTGCCTTCCACCAGATCTGGCTGTGGGCATTAAACTCATCAACTGAAGAAAACTAGTTTCCTCTCCGTCTAGGACAGAGAGGGCTTTAATAGCCCAGTCCTCCTGGAACGTGAGGCAAACGTTTTCTCTCACTGGCTTCAGAACCTTGGTTGTTCCCACAGTGTGGCCCATGTCCCCAGGAGACACTCCCCAGGATTCCTTCAGGTCCTCAGGGCCCAGCCTGCCTTCCCAATAGTAGGCCGTTCTGTTCCTACTTTACTTACTTATTCTCCCACGAGTGTACAGTGGAGTTTTCCAGGGGCGATGGCATGCGATTGAGAGAGCTTGAATGCGAAAGCAGATAGGAGGATCCAGCTGTCTCCTACGAAGGCAGGCGGTCAGGAAATGTGCAGAAATGTAAAGCTGTGCCATTCTTCTCACAGCTTGTTGTTTAGCTTGTTTCAGGGAGCAGTTACTCTTTGTAAAACTGTGCTTGGTGTTAACGTTATTGTGGGTTTATGATTGTTAAGGTAATAAATACTTCACAATTTCCTCAGTTTTAATTTTTAAGAAGGCAGCTACCCATAGATGCAGCCCACATAAACGTCTCTCAGAAGTCCTCCAGGTTTGAAGCGAGCTGGGAGGTAGCCCCATGGTAGAGCACAGGCTTAGCACGCTGGAGGCCCCGGACTCAACCTCTAACACATGCCTCCCAAATCTTAAGGACATGGCAGGGTCCTGGGCCCCAAACATGAGAGAGTTACTATAGTATGGCAAAGAAAGGAAAAACCAAACAGATACCACATAAAATCAGCCACGCCACATTGAGAGTTTTCAGCTGTGGAAATGGACTGCATCCCTCAGTGAGAAATGTTGCTATTTGAATACCTTGGCCCTGCCTCTATAACTTTTTCCCCTCACATTTGGAAAGACCATTAAAAGATAGCTCCCCAGCTGGCTGTCACACACACCGGTTTCCCCAGGACGGTCCCAGTCGATGTCTGCTGTTTGCCCTGTCACAGTTACTGAGTTCCCCCTCGCTCTCTAGTGTCCCAGCTTGATGCGGAGAGGAGAGGTCAGCCTTCCTGAGTACCACCCAATGTCACAAGCTTATAAATGACCGTGAAGGCGCGGTAGCAAACGTCCCATAACGCAGGGAGTCCAGCAAGTGAGCCACTTGAGTTGACTGGCGGGGACATGGAAGGCAGCACACGTGGCCCGTGGCCCCGTGGCCTTTCCTGCTTCAGCGTTGAGTCTGGGTGTCCACGCCGATCTCAGTCGGGCGATGGAGTGTTAACCGTCAAGGCAGGGCAGCTTGGCAGGGCCAAGTGGGCCACATGTTCAGAAAGCTCCCTGGCAAGAAGCGACCCAGACGATCCACATTCCCATTGGCTCTTGGCGACACAGAGGCGTTCGGAGGGCTTTTTTTGGACGCCGCTAAGCCTGCTGAATCTAAGATTTCAACTGCTGTTTTGAGCTACTTGATTCAGAGGTGAGGCCAGACCACTTGGAGGGAAGTGTGAAATTCTTCGGAGTACTGCAGCTCACTTACAACTCTATAAAAATGACCTGGGGTCAGCGGCCAGGCGGCAGGTGACGCCTCAGATGGCCCTGCTGCCTCCCTGGCGCTGTGCAGATGAGGGGCGAGGATGGGCCTCAGAACTTTCTTTCCCTGTTGCCCCCCAGTGGGAAAATGTCTGTTTCTTTTCCCAGCGTCAGCTAACACAATGTGGGTTGCACTTTAAACACCCTCCCTGGTAGCCTGAGATCCTGGTTAAATGAGAAACTTTTCTCCCAGGTTCTGGGCCTGAGAACACAGAAATTGGAATTCTTTTTAATTGACCATATGGTTGGTTTTGCAGCTCTGTGAAGCTATAAATCTTTGGTGGAGGTGCAACCCAACAGAAATGTCACCAGAGGAAATAATTGCCTTTGACTTTTTCCTCTCGTTGCTTCCAAAAACTTCCCTTGAAAGAAACACACACACACACACACACACACACACAACACACACACACACACACACACGCAGATTGCCGCAGCTTTTGATATATGCCCGCTGGTGAGCGCAGCGACAGGGGACAGGCGGGCATGGCCAGGATCTTTCAGGCGGGCCCAGCGGTTCCAGCCATATTCTGAGAGCTCGCAATTTGGCTTTTGCTGGTGCCAGCAATTACAAAAGAGGCCTACTCAGCTTTAAGCACTCAAGTGTTGATGGACAAAGTGCTAGTTTAACAGCTCTGTGTAATGGGGAACAGGTGAATAAATACAGGCTTAGCGAGCCCTTCACAGTAACAGCCTTATTATCACATGTTATGTGGGGTTTTTGCCTCCATTTGACAAGCTGGGTTGTGTAAAAAATTTTAAGTAACAACAACAGTGGAGGCAGCCCTTCATAACAGAGCACTGAAACAATTAATCAAGATTTATGAAGTCTCTGGGTAGTGGGGATGGATCCACCAGAGTGGCTAATTCTGATCAGACCCACAGCTAAATGGATAAATGGGGAGCCTGCACCAGAAGCCACAGCCGCCAGAGGAGGCCCAGTTGTTTTCCGTAATTGAAGACAGCAAAAGCCAGTGTGCGACCAAAGAGCATTCCATCAGGCCAGCGAAGGTGTAATAAGGGGACGGATTTGAGGCTACCCAGCGAGGAAGGCATGCTATTTATCCCCTGTTCCAACAGGGCACTCGAACGCGAAGCAAACCGCACTGGTGAAGCTTCCTCCACTTTTAATTGGTGGTTGTAATCCACCTTCTGCTCCTAGGGAAATGGTTCAGTCTTGACCTGACCCCTCACTGAAAGGGAGCACTGTAGTGTAGAAGTCACCCCCTTTTTTGGACTCTCTGTTGGGTTTGTTGGCAAAACACTAGACAGGCTCGTTTAATAATTTTTTGACTTTCTAGAAATGGTGTCCTCCATTTTATCCTTCTAAAAGTTGCTTTTTTAGCTACAGAGTCCATTTTGAATATTTATCCATAGTAAGCATTTGTTATTGTTGTTATGTGCCGTCGAGGCCGTGTCCAACTCACAGCGACCCTAGATACCTACAACAGGCGTAATACTATCATCAGGGCTTCTCTGTTGTTCATAGGGTTTTCAATGGCTGATTGTTTTTTGGGAGTGGGTTGCCGGGTCCTTCTCCCAAGCGTATAGCACCTGGTGTTCCCAGGGGGTCTTCCATCCAGGACTAACCAGGCCCGACCCTGCTTAGCTTCTGAGATCTGACGGGACTGGATGCCACAGGGCTACAGCTGCAGGCTTATATTAAGCATAGCTCCATTTTATTTTAACTACTGAATATGTGGATAAACCACACTTTATTAATCCTCCTATTGATAAATATTTAGATTGTTTGCCATTTTTAGTATTACAAAGAATTCCACAGTGAACCAAGGTTTCCTTACACCAAGGACTAGGTTTTCCAGGTCCTAAGTGGGCACATTCACCTGTACTGTTTATTCTTAGTTCTTCTCGGTAGTGGTTGAATTTGCTTATATGCCCTGAAAGTATTTGAGGGTTCTCTTTCATTATACCTTACCCAACACTTACTACCAAGGTACATTATAATATTTGCCTAGCTGATGAATCTAAATTCCTATCTCACTATAATCATTTAGATTTTCCCAATTACTAGTCTGCCTGCAGCGGTAGCCCTGTGGCATCTGATCCCGTCAGATCTCGGAAGCTAAGCAGGGTCGGGCCTGGTTAGTACCTGCATGGGAGACCGCCTGGGAACACCAGAAGCTGTAGGCTTGGGAGAAGGACCTGGCAACCCCCTCCCAAAAATCATTCTGCCATTGAAAACCCTATGAACAGCAGAGAAGCACTAACAATAGTGTTTCCCCTGTTGTATAGAGGGTCGCTATGAGTCGGAAACCGACTCGATGGCACCTAACAACAACAACAACAACAACAACAATTACTAGTGAAGCTGAACATCTTTTTAAATGTTTGTAGGCTATTCAACATATTAATGCACTTCTTCCTTCTTTTAGCTTATCTTTTTCTATTGAACTGTAGAACTCTTTGTATACTCTGGATGCTAATTTTTTTCAGTTACCCACTTGATAGCCATCCATTGTTTCCTTTATTCCCTTTGTGAAGTAGCAGATGTTGTCACCAAACAGTTGTGAGACAATAGGTTGAAGAAGGTAGGGTGAAGAATCTTACAGGTGATGTTCAAGAGTTCAATCTGCTCTGTAGGCAGAGGGGAGCCATTGAGGGTTATTAACATGATCAGGTTTGCTTTAGGGGAAAAAAAGAGTAAAATGCAGAATGGATTGCAGAGAGCAGAGACTGGAGATGCTGGTGCTGATTAAAGAGGCTTTTGCGAGCATCCAGGAGAGAAATAACGAGGACGTATCCCCAAACCCTGACAGGGAATCCTGGGAAGGTTCCCGGGGGTGCCTGGAAATCATTTCAG